>JAUZST010000005.1:0-34208 GCA_034779995.1 Parotocinclus haroldoi | reverse complement strand
GTGCTTTATTGTAGGCAAGCATGTAATTACATCTCCTATCTACATATTCTAAATAGAAATAAACCAGGCCTATGGCTAGCAGTTCATTTAGACCTAGGTCTGCGAATGCCAGAGCCAGACTGATCAGTCCTAAGATCACATACGAAGGAACTATTCAACAAGCCACATTCTGGCCCCGGTGGCTTTTCATGCGTCTCACATGACGTCATATCCTGGATCTCTCTAGAACGTTACAGAACGTGTTTCGGGAGTGTAGTAGGTTCGCGAGTTGCCTATTTAAGAAAGCAGTTATGTCATAAGCCAGTCGCGTGTTGGGAGAAGTTGTTGACATGGCAATTTTCCTTCGCGGACACCCTTATTAACAGTGTTTGTCTGAGAACGTGGGTGAAAGCTGGACTACTGCTCAGTCGCAGCGGGTAAGAGAAATGCATTTGTATTGCATGTTGTGTTGTTCTAAATCCACTAGTATAGGTGTGTTGTGTATTTTGTTTCTCCAGAAATAATCAGCTTCATAAACACGTAGCTGGCTAATTTAGCATAACTGTTGTACATCGATAATAACGGTTGAAGCCGTTAACGTTTTTACTAAATATGTACACAAAATGTGAGTAGTTTGTGGGCTAGTGACGTTTCATTCTCGAGCTGCTGAGTATGTAATACAGTCTATTGTGAGCGTTATCTTATTTAAACTGGAGATTTCTAGAATCTCGTGAATAACACCCCCTATAAATACACCGTGCTGCATTAGAACAGTCTGCTTTCTGCTTAGTCGTACACAGGGTGCTCAGAATCACACTCATTTTCCAATGCATACTCTAGTTTCCAGCATGGTCTTCTACTGTAGTTTATACACTGTAACAGGCCTTACGAGTAACTAAATAAATAGTCTTAAAAACAATCATATATTAACAGATAAATGGTTATTGTACCTATCAGTTTCTTATAGACTAACTACGAGGAAAATAATGTCAATGTGTTTATAAAGTGCGTTAATGAAGGCTTACCATAATTGTAACGTTGAGCAGTTATTTTGACGTCTGGAGTGATGTGATTTGAAGAATAAATATCGCTTACCTTATGCAATTGCTTTCTGTTCTTGGGCAGTCTTGGATATTCTGTGTATTCAGCTGATTATAAAAATGGGTGGCATGACCGTTGTTTTTGTTGATCTGGATTCTACATAGTTAATCAGTTCATCTCGATTTTGAAACAGCTGATGATGGGGATCTGATTTAACTGTTATTTAAGTGCAGTATTACTACAAGCAGATGTGTGTTTGTTTTACAATCCAACAAAATGTCTTCAGTATGTATAAATACCAAATAAACTAAATATAAACCTATATTGTTGTAACGCGAAATAAAAATGTAAAAATGACTTGTCATTGTTGTTTTTTCCATGGTATTATCCATTGCTTGCATGCACTCCAAAATTAACTCTACAGTGTTTTTGCTATACTGACATTGGCAAAATTAAGTGCCACTGGATGTTTAGCCAGGTTTTTAACTTCATAATAAATAAACAAATCACTGACATGACGGACTAAATTTGTTTAATAGCTGAACATAAGTGCAAGGTTTAACTACCTTAGACAGGGCGCCAATTAGGCCTAAAACCTCCATTCAGGACTATATATTGATGTAATCTTCCCCATGTAGGTTATTTTGGTTTGATTTTCATGCTCTTTTTGTTCATCTGCTACCCTCTTAAAAATGTACTACCTTAAAACCATGGCCCTAGTCAGGTGCCCCATTCAGTCAGCAACATGGAGAACATGTGCTAAGCTACAGTTGTGTTCAAAATAATAGCAGTCCAATATGACTAACCAGATAAACACTGTTTTTGGTATAAATGATATTACCACATGACAAACAATGTAACAGTTGGTGCAGTAGATTCTTACAAAACCCACAAACTCAGAATTCATGATATGCATGCTCTTGAGTCTGTGTATTTGCATAATTAATTGAAGGGGGTGTGTTCAAAATAATAGCAGCGTGGAATTCAATTAGTGAGGTCAATCATTCTGTGAGGAAACAGGTGTGAATCAGGTCTCCCTTATTTACGGGTGAAGCCAGCACATGCTCTACATGCATTTCTCCTTGAAAGCCTGAGAAAAATGGGTCGATCGAGACATTGTTCAGAAGAACAACAAGCTTTGATTAAAAAATTGATTGGAGAGGGTAAAAAGCAAAGGCTCAGCCAATGATCAGCTCCAGGATAATCAAAGACAGTCTCAAGTTACCTGTGAGTAGTGTGACAGTTAGAGGGCGCCTGTGTGAAGCTAGTCTATTAGCAACAAGTCCCCGCAAAGTTCCACTGTTAAAAAAAAAAAAAAAAAAAAAAAGACATGTACTGAAGCGGATACAAGTTGCCAAAGAACACATCAACTGGCCTAAAGAGAAATGGAAAAGGGCCAAGGGCCGCAGACAGTTCGTCAGACGACCCCCAAACTCTGAATTCAAGCCACAGTACACTCTGAAGACAGTGAAGCATGGTGGTGCAAGCATCATGATATGGGCATGTTTCTCTTACTATGGTGCTGGGCCGATTTACCGCATACCAGGGATCATGGACCAGTTTGCATATATCAGAAGACTTCACCAGGTCATGTTGCCTTACGCTGAAAAGGAAATGCCCTTGAAATGGGTGTTTCAACAAGACAACGACCCTAAACACACAAAATAAAGCAAAATCTTGATTCCAGTCCAACAAAATTGAGGTTATCGAGTGGCCAGCCCAATCCCCGGACCGTAATCCGATAGAAAACTTGTGGGGTGACATCAAAGATGCAGTTTCTGAGGCAAAACCAAGAAATGCAAATGAATTATGGGATGTAGTCAAAGCATCCTGGGCTGGAATACCAGTTGAAAGGTGACAGAACTTTGTTGACTCTATGCAACACAGATGTGAAGCGTTCTAAAAAAAACTGTGGTTATTCAACTAAATATTAGGTTAGTGATTCACAGGAATGCAAAATCCTAAAAAAGAGTACATATTTTGAGTTAATAAAGACAAATGCAGATACTGCTAATTTTTTTTTGAACAGCCCAATGTTCAGTTTTTGGTATTTTCTGTAAAGTAGTTAAAATTATATACATTTCTCTTCATGTTTTGATTTGGAAAACAGTATGCAATGTTCCCATTGCATGGAAATAAAAAATACTATTAAGATTTTTTGCTTAACTAATGTTTTTAAAAGCACTGCTATTATTTTGAACACAACTGTACATGACACTAGACAGTAAAGTTGCATGTGAGGTTTTGTGAGTTTGTGAGTCAGTTAATGAGAGAGTAGATGTCATAAAATGTATTCTGTATGTAAATTTTCCATTGTAAATCTCGTCAGGATTTGTATTATATTATATTTGATATATTATTTGCACTCTGTGAAAAGTACAAGCTATCAGTAATTTATTAGATGTCAGCTAGGTGGTTTGCTATTGTGACACTGCCAGAGGACACATGCAATTAGAGTAGGGGCGTAGATATATTCCCAGTTCATTTTAGTAGGTCCTGGGGTGTATTATCTTTTATCAAAATCAGATTTAAAAAGTGTATAATTAGATTAGTTTTTTTTTCTCCTATAGTGATTCGGCGTTTGTCTTTGTTTATCACAGGTCTTGGTGCTTGGGATCATATAGTCAAGCTGAGATGCAAACCCTACCAGAAAATGCAGGTTGGTATATGATACAGTAATTGTTACATATTAGCAGCTCTGTCAGCGTGTTATTGTTTAAATAAGCAGAATCCATATTAAATATTGCATATCGCTGAACCGTGTTCTTGGAGCAGTCTGTGGGGTTGAAGAAAAAAACCAATGTTACTGCTTTGGGTGGGTCCAACAGTGGAGGTTTCTGTCCTGGTCCAACAGTGCAGTGAGCCATATGACAAAATAATGAGTCAGTATTATGGGACCAAACATAAATGTTCAGCATGTTCTTACTGTGCCTGCTTTAAAATAGAACAACATGGGACCTAATTAAAAGATCGTGACATACTCGTATTCAAAGGGTATCATTAGAATAACTGGAGCCGCTGAAACAAGGCCCTGTTTTCAGATTTAAGCAAAAGTGTAGCACAATTAGTTTTTCTGTGGTCATCGAGTCATCAAGTTAAAAAAAACAAATATACATTGTTCAACCAGAATACAGACAAAATAACGATGCAGATTTTGCTTATTTGTAGTCAGCTCCACAAATATTGGCGTCAATGGCTAAAAGTGGACAAATGGTTGACATTAAACCCTGAAAAGTAAAATAATGTTTGCTTCTCCGTCTGTGTTATCTATCACCTGTCAGATCACACTCCAGGTCTGATATCTGACCCCCACCTAAAATCAGTTGTAGTGTATTTGATTACTTGAGAAGGAAATGAACGGTTTCTTAATGACCTTAGTGAATGGTAAAGGTGGTAAGAATTCACAATGATTTTAAAAGTGCTGTCAAAAGTTCTCTGGTATTGTAAGGGCATGAGCTAGGAGATGGATAAAATTTTTTTAGAGAACTATCCATTGGTGTACCGTTTGGGGCATTATTGAAAAGTGCTAAGCATATGGCGCCACCAAACGACGAGGAAAGGAGGATTGTGAGCAGGGAAGCTACAAAGTTGGCCTGTATAACAGGGTGGAAAAAGTGCCACGCTGTGTCATGTTTACAGTTCTGATGTAATGGTACAAAAGGTTTTCTAGTTGGATGAACCAAGGATTTAACTTTTGGACCAGTAACACAGCACACCACCCAGAATACATCATACCTACTGAAAGCATGGTCGTGGCAACATCATACCATGGAGGATGGGCGGATGGGGGGGCGGCAGCAATAAGCAATGATTAGAAAAGGGTTGCACATATCACCGAGTTGTATCGCTACTGTTGTATGCGATGGCTGTATGTAGTTGGATCCCAAACTGCTAAATACAATATGCTTTCAGTTCGTAGCAGTCCTATTTTCTCATGCATAAACTAATGTTGGCTGTCAATGGCAGGTAGGCAGTCCTTTCCACTGGTGTTCTATCAGGGCTTTTCAGAGCCTGTTTTTCTGTTTGTATTTACCTTAACTGAACCACTGCTCCCACTGGCAGTTCATCGATATGACCATGCTGCTTTACTGTCATAGTCAGTCAACTTAAGCAAAATATCTTCACATGACAGTCAGAGATCTCTCACCAAGCGGTAGACTACCCAAAAGGTAGCCTTATAAGAGACTTTTTATAGGGCAGCATAGGAAAGCACTTCTCTCGTGGCAAGACTCTGTGTCTAATCAGACCACACCTGTAATGAAACAGTTATATACCGACATTTCTATCTGGGTGCTTTTTTACTGCGTACAATGCATTCAGAAAGTCTTCAGACTCGTTCACTTTTTTCACATTTTGACATGTTGAGGCCTTGCACTACAAAACAAATCAATCTTCCCTATCACAGAAATTAACATAAAAATGATAAAAGCTATATTTTGTGATTGTGAATTTCAAAGTGTGGCAATAATTGCGACAGTAAGGATTTGGTTTTCACTTCAGTGAATGGTGAGATTTGTTATTTTCAGTCAGATATCATTCAACCATAACCACATTCCTTACGTTTCCATGTTTAATCTGGAACTGACTTTATATTTATTAAAATCTGATTTAATGTGCTGCCAAAAATTAACATGGTAGATTTCAGGTAGTTCCATGTCTACTATTTAGGGTAACTTATTGGGCAGCTAGAGGCTAGAGCTTTAATGCTTTGGGGACTGCCGAGGTTAGCAGCAAAGAACCATTGGTTCCTGTAATCTACGAGAAATGCAGATTTACCTCGTAAGATGTGGCCTTTCTCCAACCGAAAAGAAATCCTGTGGTTTCTGGGCAAGTTGCAATATAACACAACAAGCCACTGTGTGACATCCCTTACTCATTGCACCTTTTTTGCACCCCGTAACCTCTCTCTTTTGTGTTGTGAATGTGTTTATGTTTAAACAAGAGAAGGCATCGCAGTGGACTGAGGTAAACCTAACAAGGTTCCCTTTCACCCTCCAATTAAGACCAAGCGGTTGGAGGAAACGGACCAAAATGGCTTTGGGAAATGCCATATACCAGAAAGTGTATTTTAAAGGTTTGGAGGTTCCCTTTAACAGATAGCTTCTCTAAGTGGTTTGTACCTTTTCTGTGTCACTGAAACAGAAATAGCCATTTGAAAAGGCTCAGTTTGGACCATAGCCATTTTCGTTTGGCATAGCAACACAGTAACACAGGTTATCAACAGCAGTGATTTTCCTATGTGTAAAATCCTTGTAATTCTGGGTTTGGTTACATTTTTAAATCTCCCACCCAACCATGTATGGAAAAAGTGCAAACCCACCACTGTGGTTTTACTATAGTCATGTACCCAGTGCTTTTTTTTACTGTAAAGAAAAAAACTCCTGCATTCTATTGGGTGTATGTTCAGAGCTTGTCACCCAAGTAACAAATCTGTTGACAAAACTCTCAACAAACAAGGGTTTCAACACCTAACTCATGCCTGTGTGTAAAAATAAATATAAATTACATACAAAAAAGCCAACCATTTCAAAACACTGATCTCAAACAAAGCAAAAAAACCTTAAAGTTGAAATATCCCTCTAACACATTTCCCCTGGGACTGTAAGGTATCATAAGCTTAATGAATTTATTGTTTTAAGGTCATTTAAACATTCACATTACATAACTGGCTGTTCATAGAGCCGATGCTGCTAAATAAACTTCACTGTATGCTCTTGACATTAACAGTTTCTGTGTGAGAAGTAATGTTTTTAGATTTCCTGTTTTATGGTTGACGTTTATTTCTTAGAACCTTGATTCACAGGATCAACTCGTCTTAGGACTCGTATCCATTCATTTTTATGCATTTGAATTAAATCCTGAAGTAAAACTTTAACTCAATTGTACAGGTTAAAAATGTAACAATATAGCATTTTCATTGTTATTTAACTACTATGCTCAGAAAATGGTGAAAATCTTGACATGAGATATTAATCTTGGCTCAAAGTGCTTAGTGCACACCCAGAGATTTTGCAGGCTTAAGCTCTTGTACCCTACAAGCCTGTGGGTAGATGTATTGATATGATGCTTAGCTCTTATCTTTGACATAATGTTGACACATATTGCATTTGATATAGAACATGCGCTATGGTTTTCAAATCGAGTAACACAGATGATGGGAAAGCTGATTCTATTTAGTGCTGGGAGATGTGATTTCAAATCAGTATCATGATGAGTTCAATGATATACCTCGATTACGAATAATAAACCTTTTGTTGGGGTTTTTTTGCCCTCAAGAGTTCACTGACCAGGT
This sequence comes from Parotocinclus haroldoi, assembly GCA_034779995.1. Lineage (NCBI taxonomy): Eukaryota > Metazoa > Chordata > Actinopteri > Siluriformes > Loricariidae > Parotocinclus > Parotocinclus haroldoi. The sequence goes on along the minus strand of JAUZST010000005.1, from coordinate 26,896 downwards.
TTGTACTGTAAATACTGTACAACCACATATTAGAAGTTGGGACAGTATGAAAAATGCAAATAAAATTGCACTCTTCCTTAGATTTCCTTTGACTTTTATTTAATTGCAAACAGCATGAACCAGAACTCATTCATGTTTTGTCTGGTCAGCTTAATTTCATTTGTTAATAAATATCCATTCCTGCATCTTAGACCTGCAACAGGTGCAATTTGGGGCTGGCAAAGACTAAAACATAAAGAAATAAATGTGATTTCAAACAGGTGATTATAATGCTTGAGTGTTTGATGAGTAGATTATCTGAAAAATGCATGGCCATCTTAAAGGAATCCATGTTGATCTGAAATCTTTTCTGCATTAATGCTGCCATCACAGAAGAGAAAATGGCCTTTGCTGAGGGCACTGACACATCCCCATACTATGAAACTGCTGGAAAATCTGATCTGGTTTATGCCCCATCACTGTCGGTGTGTTTTGGCAGTTTGGCGTGACCATACACCCTACTGAACAGTCAATGTCATCCAGTTTGAGATGCTTCTGTTCACTTCCATGATTGTCACTTGTTACTCTATCACCATAATTGAGTTTGCATTTGCGTAATCAAACAACTTTTCTTTTGTTTTTTTGATTATCTTGATTAATGAAATTAAATCAAATACTTTATATTATACTAATATTTATTTCATAATGTCCCCTAATTTTTTGTGAGTAGTATTGTATTCTGGACAATTGGTTTGTCTTTGTTCTGGAGCGCACAGCATCCATTGACTTCTCTGGGTTTTCAGGCATCTAGGAAGAATAAAAACAATAAGCACATGTATTATGTTCAGATAAGTCTGTATGAAAAAAAAAAATGGATGCCGTGTGCCAAAAACAAAGTTTTAAGGTTCTGAGTGTCTTGAAATGTTTTGATTAATTCTCGTTTTATTTTATTAATTGCCTGGCCCTACTTCTAATGACCCCTTTATGAGGTAGGAAGAAGTGCAAAATCTGAACAGAATCCTGTACTGATCAATGCATCAAACAAGAACTTAATGGGGTCTCTGTCTTGATAATTTAGGGGTTTGTAGGCACTCCAGATGACCCAAATTGTAGTTTAACATAATATTTCTAATGTTAAGAATGTAGTGTTCACATATTAATAGTTTGCCCTATCCATACATACAGGTTGATCCACATTAATAATTGTCATCATATTTCATATTTCTTTGCTTTTGAATTGATGTACTGGTGGCCTCCTCCGAACTCCGAGCTTCATGTTTGCTTGGTGTTTTGGCCGTATTTTTGGAAGGGCTTTGATGTGTTCTAGTTTATTGAAGCTCATGCTTTTAGAAGTGCAGAAAAAGGACCAGTCCAGGGTATTTTAGGATGTTGGGTTTCATCTGTTTGGTTTTTTTTTTTTTTCATTTATTTATTTTTGGTTTAGGTTTGGGATGCTTGTTCAGATGCCCTCATCACATTTGATAAAGAGAATCTGCAGGACGAGATGGCATATATCATAGAGAATGATGTAATTGTGGCTGCGCTTACCAAGCAGCTGCAGTCTCTTTCTGGTACGTAAAGTTTTTAATCTACGGTCAATTGATGTTAAATAATTTGCCTAAGGGAATCTAGATGCACAGTTCACTTGGCAGTGGTAATTAGGGCAAATTAGCCAAAGTCAGGAGATTAACTTTGTGTTATGTCAACAGATGTTTCAAACTGATTATGTAAATATTGTTTTTAAATGAATTGGTTGCTTCAATGACTTTCAATAGCTCAGAGTTTTGGCTGCTGTACTGCTGCTGTTTAGCCTTCAGTTTTCCACCTCCTGCATGCGGGTACTTGCCATTTATTGGTGTTTTTCTTCTGCTCTTGGGAGCTTCCTTAGTGTTCTGCAAGGCCACTGAAAGAGAGCCTGGAGTGGACCCAGTTAGTTCTTTGGCTGTCCTGGCAAGTGCCATGGAAAGCTGTTCCTTCCTGTCATGGTTCCTTTGTTTACTTGTTCTTTTTGCTTTTGGTTCTTTTTAAGACGTAGACTCTTTGATGAACTCTAGCTTTTCTCTGCTATTTCAATCATGTAGGATATGATCAGAGTAAGTTTCCACTAAAATTTGGGTTTTCCAAAAATTAAAATTGAGCTTTCCATTATATGTGCAAACACGTGCTGTGGTTAACTGACCTACTGGAACATTGCTTCTTCACTCTAGAGCATCTCACAAACTTTAAGCCCTCTTTAAAAGAGTTAAGAGTGTTTTGCTGTTTCAGATCATTGCTTTGTGTGTTCCTGGTTTAAAAAAAACTTATTTACCAAAATTATTTGAAGGATCTTGGACTTGTCAGAAAACAGAAGACAGTGATGTTTTATAGGGTGCTTTTCTGATTCTTGATTATTATTTTGTCTTTATTATTTTATCCTCTTTTTGAGGTAAACTAGATGGCAAAGGTTTTGAGGAGTTGGCTTTAAGCTGGAGGTTTTGATGTTTGTCATGTTGGGAAATTGTTTCCCTGTTCTTAACCTGGACATTAGCTATTGCATTACCTTTTCTTTCGTGGTGTACTTCCTGCATAATTTGATCTAAGTGGTTTGTCCAAGATTTAGTATCGTGACAACACTACTAAAGTAATTTTTGTTAGAATCTAAGAATTACTACTTTGATACGGTTCTTTAAAAATGTTGAACTTCAATACATTGTGTGTTGAAAGGGTTCTAAAACACTGCTATCTTTATCTACTTTAAATCTGAAAAATGTCCACATAGTACTTCTGATATTTTCCTTGTCTTCCTTATTAAGATGGGCTGTGAACAATCTACTTTAGCTTTAGCTGCCATTTCTGCTTTCCACACCATTCTGTGCATTATGGGAACCTGGGTGGGTCAAACAAATGTGAATTTTATATTATTAGAATTGATACTGAGGTAAAACATGTGCTTTAAAACATTATACTCTAGTTTTTTTTGTGGATTTTTGCTCAGATCATGTTGAAGTACAGTACAGAACCAAGGTGGTTAAGTACACATGGCCCAGGCCTTTCCAGGTGGCTGACTCTATCCCTTGGGTTCAGGTGACGTTAGCCGATGGACGCACTCTACAAACCAAGTTACTGGTGAGGGTAATTTACTTGTGGTGTAATCAGCCGTGTGTCTCTAAGTGACTGTGAGAATGTGCTTGACATGCCTCTAATTTAGATTGGCGCTGATGGACCCAACTCCATGGTGAGGAAGGAAGCAGGGATCCCTACTGTCAAGTGGAATTATGACCAGTCTGCAGTAGTTGCCGTTTTACATTTATCTGAGGTATGTGGCAAGAGAAAATGTAAACTCCATTGTGTGTGTGGTTGTTAGTTTGTAATCATAGGGCTTTTGGTCTGTTTAAACGAGTTCAGTCACCCTGAGTTGACCCTCTTGCCTTGTGTTTTCTCGTATGTGCAGCCCACTGAAAATAATGTGGCATGGCAGAGGTTCCTCCCAACCGGTCCGATTGCAATGTTGCCGGTAAGCTGTCAAAGTCTGTGGTCTGAACTGGACTGATATGTGAGCTCAGGTGGTTAGAGCCGCATTATAGGTCTGGTCTAGTATGGCTGTTGAATGGGAAGTGCATATGTGTTTTTGTGTGGCGTTGCAGCTGTCAGACACGCAGAGTTCTTTGGTCTGGTCCACTGGTCACCAGCATGCTGAGGAGCTCCTGCAGATGGATGAGGAGTGCTTTGTGGATGCTATCAACAATGCATTTGTGAGTCAACACTCATCCCTGATGTCATTTCAGAATATTGTGGAGAGTGAGGCAATGTGACATACAGTTACAAAAATAAGTTTGTGAACTCTAGCTGGATTTTCTGCTTTATTTTATTTCACCTTTGTCACTGTGTGGGAGGGTGAGCTGACCAGAATTTATGTCATTTGGATATAGCACCATTCTAGCAAACACGGAAACTCGGATGAGTTAGCATCTGCATCAGTGTTGAGTCCACTCTTCTAACGACCCACCACCCCAATCAAACCTCCACTCCTATGAATGAGACAGTCAATTGTGCTCAAGTGTGTGAGACCCTGTTAGGCAGTGCTGGAATTCAAGTAATTTGATGAAACTGCACTGATCATTTGCCATTTAGACATGAATATCTGATCCTTAATGGACTAACAATGTGAAATAAAGCACACTCTCTGTCTGAACTAAGACCCCAATTACACTAGGTCCATGTATCTGCCTTGAGTATCTGGTATATATCCAGATCAGTCAAAACCACGTGTTTCTGCTACTGCATCCCAACATGCATGATACCTGACTTAAATCTTGATTGCTCAGACCATTTCAAGAGGTGGCTTGAGATGCACTGTAGCTGCAAACCATCCTTCTCTGGCAAGCTGCATCTGACTGGCAAAAACTGCCCAGAACTTTGCACTATGTCATCTATGACGTAGATCTATGCTTTGCGTAAAGCTGTTAACTACATCTTAAAAGACATGCATTTGTAAATAAAAATCTTAAATTTGGACTCATTAGATAAAAGCACAGATTTTTACTGGCCCTATGACCAGTCCTTGTGTTCCTTGACCCGAGCCTTTCTCTTCCTCTTGTTGTTCTTCCTTAAAATTGACTTATTTGCAGCAATTCAACCATAAAATCCAGATTCACACAGCCTTCTCTGAACAGCTGATGATGTGATGTATGTGCTAGTTGAACTCTGATTCATTCAGTTGGGCTCTTATCTAGGCTGCTGTTAACTTGCAATTTATGAGGGTGGTAAGTCTGATGTTTGATAAACTTATACTGTGCAACTTTTGGACCTTGATTTCCTGGGATATTCCTGATGAGAGGCAGTTTCATCATAACGTTTGATGGTCTTTGCAACTTCAAAAGTTCTTGAAATTTTTCGAATTGACTGACCTTCATTTTTTAATGTAATGATGACTTTTTTTTACTTAGGTAAACAATTCTTACCATAATATGGAATCAAACATTAATCAAATAGGAATATTCACTGTATACCATCTCTACTTCTTCACAATGCAACTGATGGTCTTGATCACATTAAGAGGGCAAGAAGTTCAAGAAACTAACTCTTGACAATGCGGCGGTTTTTAACTGAATGAAGCCATTCCAGCTAGTGACCTCGTAAAGCTGACTGTGAAAATGCGAAGATGTTCCAAGCTGTCATCTAAGCAAGAGGTGCCTACTTTGAAGAATCTAAAACATCTAAAATACTGTATAAAACATATTCCTGTTTGCTTAACACTTTGTTTACTAACTAATTCCACATGTATTTCTTCATAGTTTGGATGACTTTATTATTAATATACTTTGCAGAAAAAAAATTATAATATAAAACTACTGACCCCCTTGCGGAAAATTATCTACATCTTGAATGTTTTTGTGACTGGTGATCATATTATGAACATCAGCTTGGATAGGAATTTTAATTATAGGCCATTGGTGGGTTTTCTCAAATGAACTGCTGCTATAACATTTCTGTTGGATTATGGTCAGGACTTTGTCTTTCATTACCATTAATTAACCCATTTGTGGTAGGTTGAATTGTTTGCTTATGGTGGACCAAATTTAGAGGATTTTTCAAAATGAAATGAAACCCTGCTATGCACACCACTGATGTTCAGGTATTCTTTTTCTTGTTTCTTTTTCAGGCTCGTGAGTGTCAACATTTCTGTTTCTGAAGTTCTCAGATCTCCTTGGTTAATGTTGTTCTATACTTCCACAAACATGTTGTGAAGACTTTGATTGGTTACTGTTTAAACACAACCATGTGACTACTCATACCTGATTTTCTTTCCCACTGATTTAAAACAACTTGAGTTTAACCTCTAAGCTAAGATTTTTGAATACTTTTGACATTCACAGATATGTAATATTGGATCATTTTCGGTTTGTATTCTTCAAGTATTGACTAGCGAAGCTCTACTTTTTGTTCCTTTGCATGAAATAAATCACTGTGTCTTAACAAGCAGAGTATAGCGGGAACATATTGTTGTTTTGGAAGGTTTACTGGAGCCGTTTTCCAAAAACTCCTGTCAGCACTTATCCTAAATGCATTTCAGATTGACCCTTCAATTAAAATATAATGGTTATGGCTTGGTCATTCCACAGAGACTTATGCCTTTAGGTTGGGCAGTATGTACAAAGAACTGGTCCAGAAACCCTCTCATATTTCTAAGCTATTTTTGCTCATCACAGAACAATGAGTTTAAGTCATGCATGCCCTCTGGATTGCTAATTGAACCCATAGCCTGCCAGGTTTATTCATTACTGCATGTCCTTGGTCCAAGCATTTTTTAGCCTGGTCAGCATTTTATTTTAATTACATTGCAAGACTGTGTTACTGGGCAGCACAGTGGTGCAGCGGTTAGCTGTGTCGTCCTCACTCCGTCTGTCTGCGTGGGTTTCCTCTGACATTCCGAAGATATACAATAGGTCACTTGGTGTCTCTAAACTGTGAGTAAGAGAGAAAGAGAGAGAGAAAATGCCCTATGATGCACTGGCACCCTGTCTATGGGCCTATAGACCCTGGTACATACCGGTGACACTGAATTTGATTAGTCCGATATGAAAATAAATAAACAAATGACTACTGAAGAGCTAAACTGAAGGATGCAGCGCAACCAAATACAGTGGCAGTAGGATTACCACTTAATTTGAAAGTCATGTCTTTTCAGTAAATGGGATTTCAGTCAGGTTTCAGTGGACACCCGGTAGTATTTACAGAACAGGAACTTCTAAAAGTCTGATCTGTTGCAACATGTTTGTGGAAGTAAGAATAATAATGGTGCTCATGCTATATGGTGACTTGTATGAGCCTTGCTGAAATAAGCAATGGTTTCTTCTACTTAATCTGAGCTGTTTATTACTACTGCAGAGTGCATAGTATTAGGTGATCATACCTGAGCCGTTCCGTGCTTGTCTTTTGGTAGAGTTGTACAGCTCACTTGGTATGGCTCTCATTAAAGTAAACCGCAGAGAATAACATGTACAAGGAGAAGCTGGTTTTGTTAACTCAGGCAAAAACATTTAAGATTTATTTAGTTTTTATTTATTTAGTTTGGATGTTTGAATAACCGCTCTCATGCTTAAGTTGTTACAGATGTCTGCAGATAATAACTAATTGGCTATATTTATGTATTTTTGGACCCTAGCTGTTTGTAGGGTTTTGCATTGCTATCCATCTGCCCGTCAGTGCCAGTTTGATGAAATCCAGGTTATAAGCTTAGTTACATATACGTTTAGTAACTTAGAAGACAATCTTATCCAAAGCAACTTACAGCTGATGCAGTCTTACAATCAAACATATTGTGGGTTAATGACCTTTTTGAAGGACCTAAAATTGGTTACCTAAGTTGGTAGTATGCTAGAGGTGGAATTTGAACCCTGGACCTTCTGTTCAATAGTAGAGTTCCTGAACCACTGTGCTCACACAATCTCATATTGTACAGCATTGGTGCTATTGTGTGATGCACTGCTGTGAATTCATAATGGTGTAAGCATTGGCATGCAGAATATAATCTATTTTGGGAGTACTGTTTGTCTCTCCATTGTTTGTCCTTTGTTTCATATCTGGTTTGTTTTTTTTTTGTTTTTTTTATCTTTGTTTGCTCTCTACAGTGGAGTAATGAAAACCATTCAGAGCTGGTGGAGGCTGCTGGCTCTCTGTTCCGAAGCACTATGTCAGTCCTCATGCCCAATGGGACATCCAGTCGCCAGCTTCCACCAAGTGTTGCGGCAATTGGCCCAAAGAGCCGGGTCATGTTCCCTCTGGGAATGGGCCATGCCACCGAGTACATCCGCCACAGAGTAGCTCTAATTGGGTAAGTGCATCCAAGTACTAGTGGGTTTGCATAAATAAATGTATTTTATTCTGATTAAGACACCTTTCCTCTATAGCCATCGATAGATTTGTTATTCATAAGGCTTGGGTCATAGCTTTTTTTTATTTCTCTTTGATTAGAGATGCAGCACACAGAGTACACCCTTTAGCAGGCCAAGGTGCCAATCTGGGATTTGGGGATGTGACCTGTCTAACACAGATTCTAAGCCGAGCAGCATTTAATGGAAAAGACCTTGGTAAGTGATTCATTTAAAAGAGCTTAGCTAGAATGCTAATTACAATTGTTTGGGCAGCTCTGAGCAATTTGTTTGTTTTCTGAATGAAATAAGTTATCATAGCTTCTGCAGACAGCACATTTAAATATTACATAGTTTTACAACATTAAATAAACCATTATTAATTTAAATATCCATTAAGGTGCCCAGACCTCTTCACCATATAATTTTCTTCCAGTGTGATTTAAATGTTGTGTTAATGTTTTCAAGTTCAACAGGAGAGCACTGCAGAAAAGTTTTGGGAACCACCGGATTTACATAATCTCAAATATGGTTTCCTAAAACCATTTTTGAAAAAGGAAACTTTGTGCAGTTTTATATAACAGACTACTTTATCCATTTTTTTATTTCCTTCTCTGTCAGGCATTTCTGTTTGTGGTAGGAAATATGCAGATTATTTCCTACCACAGATGGCCATTTTCTAGTTTGATTTTATGGGCTTTAGCTGCTCTGTCTTTTAAATTATATTTTGCCACTTGCATAATACATTTAAAAATACATTTCGAAGAGTTAGTAATGGCATATTAGAGAAGCAGCATACATTTTTTTTTACCAGTCTGCTCTATAACCAATGCTCCAGGGGACATGCAGCACTTGCTTGAGTACGAGACTGAACGCCAACGGCATAATCTGCCCATGATGGTAGCTATCGACATGATGAAGAGGCTGTACTCTAACAATGCTGCCCCCTTTGTGCTGCTGAGAAGCTGGGGCCTGCAAGCCACTAATGCACTGTCTCCACTCAAAGTAAGAATCCAGTGGTGCAATTATTTGATCTCTCCTACCCAGTTCACATGTCCTTCCGATATATCTATTTTTTGTTCAACAAGTTTCACCTTTCATTTTCTTCTTTTTATCTGTCATCTGCTCCTCTTACTTCAGCTTGCGATCTGTTTTCTTTCTCCATATTTTGCCCTACTCTTGACTCTTCTCCTCTTCTGATATCTCGCTTTCACCACCACCATCCCCCACCATGTCCTCTGATTACATGCTTTTATACACGAACTGTGTCTGTAATTTACATGGCCAGGAGCTACTACTACAGCTAAGTTTAGAACCAAATTTACTGTTAGTGAAACTGTGTGGGTGGGGTGGCAAGCTTGAGCACAAGCGGCATTCGCCTGTGTTTTCACACTCCTTTTATTACAGGCCGCTTGCATGAATCATTCCTTCATTCCTTTACTAAGCAACCTCTACCAACAAGCCTGTAACGTGTTGTAAGTGCTTCTCCTGGGAGCCATTGAGGCTGTCTTGTGTACAGAATGAGATGACATGGTTGTATTTCTCTTAATTCAACAAAGGAAAGAACAGTCTAATCAATTTGCAAATTGCATCCACACTTTACTTCGTGTTGCCCGACAAGTAATCATGTCATTTCTGTCATGTGCCCACAGGAGCAGATTATTGCCTATGCCAGCAAGTGAAGAGCTGTTTGATCACAGGTGATATCCCAAGCTGACATGGCATCTTTTTCTAGAGAATGTAAAATAATTATATTAATAAATAATATTTTACTCTTAAAATAGTTGTACGAGATGCTTTTGACAGTACACTCATTACACTTCTGACTAATGTGGTGACCTATACTTTTTAGTTTGTTTTTGCTTAATGTGGATTTACCCTGACAAGTAGTGTGCAATAAATTAGTGGGTGGTGCCACAGCAGAGCGGTTAAGATACTGAACTATGAACCAGAAAGCCCATAGTTCAAGCACCAGTCTTGTGGCTGTCAGTGTTGGGCCCTGGAACAAGATCCTAAACCCATAATTTCTTTGATTGTAGCTTGTAAGATTGTATCAGCTGTAAGATGCACTGAGTAACTGCATAATGACAAAAGAAATCCATTTGTAAGTCTAACTCTAAATTTACGTGACATTTTCCTCATGTAGCAGACACCCTTATACAGCGTGACTTACAGCTTACAATCTTAGCAATTGTGGGCAAGTGGCATCTTGACAGAGATGGGATTCGAATCTTGGACCTTCATGTCCAGTACCTTAATTACTAAGCCACCATGTCCCACCTTTGACCATTTTTGGCCTTTGATCAGACCAGTACAAATACTGAAGTCAAAATAAGTTCAAACTCCCTCACCCACCATCTGGTTATATAGAGGCTGTACTGATCTACACCCCTAATTGGAAATGGCCAAATTGTGCCCAATTAGCCATTTTCCCTCCCTGGTATAATGTGACCTGTTGGTGTTACAAGGTCTCAGGTGTGAACTGGAGGAAGATGTGTTAAATTTGGTGTTATTGCTCTTACACTCTTTCATACTGGTCACTGGAAGTTCAATAAGGTATCCCATGGCAATTAACTCTCCAAAGATCTGATAAAAAGATTTGTTGCTCCAGATAAAGTTGGCCTAGGCTGTACGAAGATTGCCAAAGACAGGTTTCACTCAGAACAGGCCTCACCATGGTCAACCAAAGAATTTGAGTGCACCATATCAGGGTTATATCCAGAGGTTGACTTTTGAAAATAGACATAGGAGTGCTGTCAGTATTGCTGCAGAGGTTAAAGGGGTGGGTGTCAGCCTGTCAGTACTCGGACCACACTGTATTAAATTGGTTTCCATGGCCGTCATCCCAAAAGGTAGCTTCTTCTAAAATGATGCACAAGAAAGCCTGCAAACGGATTGCTGAAGACAAGCAGAGTAAGGATATAGGTTACTGACACCATTTTCTGTGGTCTGATGGGTCCAAGATAAAATTTGGTTCAGATGGTGTCAAGTGTGTGTAGTGGCAACCAGGTGCATGGTGGTAATATAAGAAGTTTGATTGAAACTGTCCCTTAATTTGTTTAAATCATATAAATGTATTGATATAAAGTAGCCATTGTCATAGAAAACCAGAAAGCCAAGGGTGCAACTTATGTCTCATATGTGAAATGGCTTATAATGGGAATCCATCTCCACTGGGCAAATAGCTTTATATTATGGTTTATAGTAATGAGTAACTGGCTTTTCCATTAAACAGTTACTGCAGTAATTAATCAGTAGTCGTTGCTAAAGTCATTGCTGCAGTTCTTGAAAAGTCAGTCGGCTTTTCAGCTAATATATTTTCCTGTGGTAACAAGATGCAAGTACAGTTCAAGTGATTTTAAAGGGGGATATCTCAACTTAACAGAACCTGCTATGCATATAGAAAATAGAGAAATGTAAATATTCATTAAAACATACACAGAAAAGACTAGAGACACAATGCCTGTTTTTTTTCCACACAGGAGCAGAAATTAGGAGGAAAAAAAACAAACTCTTTATTTTGGATGGCCGAACCCTGGAGCAGAATCTTTGTACCATTTTCTTGGTCTAACCATCAGTGCTAGAGATAACTTTGGTCTGGCTGTAAACATATCACAGAGAAAACATGCAACAGCTTCTATATAATCTCATTTAAGTTTAGCAATGCATTTGTACCAGTTTAACTCGGCATAAGTGCTACCACCCAATCATGATATTTCCCATGTGAATGTGAAATATGGGGCCAAAATCTGGCTATAAATGAGAAGTACATGAGAAAAGAAATTGTGCACCAAACAACACCGTAAGTAAATCCATTCTGTACCAAAAACAGATCGGTTCAAATCCGCTCCTCATAAATCAGTGTGACTACAGTTCCCTACAAACCCTCATCCTAACAAACTCTCCTTACAGGCCAAGTCACCCGGTTGTGTGGCTGGGAAATTGGAGGTTTGTGAACTTATAATGTAGTTGTAAATAAACACGCATCCCCATGATTTCGTCTAAATTACACCGTGTGTTAGTATGAAAACCAATCATACCTAAATGTGTGCATGTACATATACTCTCCGTATAAACATGGTCTGATGAGGCTGCTGTGTTAGTGTTCATGTAACACATTATGCTGTCTCAAAGAATCCCATTGTTTTGTACACAAGGCTTTGTATGCTCATTAAATGAGATCCGGATTGGACATAATTGTAGACTGCACGTTTAAAATGCTTTAACTGGAATTATTTAAACCATTATAGATTTGAAAAAACAGTGGCTTGTATTACAGCATTGTGTTACTTCTTAGAAAGGTTGTTTTGAGGTTGTCTCTTAATTATCTTAATGCTCAAGTTAAAGAAATATCTAGCAAGGTGATCTTATTATGTTGATTCTATGTAACAATACATTTTCAGATTGCAGTCCATTTCAGAAGTCAGGGCCGTGTTTGTTGAGATTTTTATTGACATGATACATGTACAGCATAATCACTTCTACAACAGTGTCTGGGAATGAAGCATATTTATAGCATTGCAGGTGTCAGCTTTTCTAAATGCAACAAAGGAAATAATAATTTCTTGTATTATACAGATATCTCCGTCTTAACTGATTAGGGATGGTAACTATTTTATATTGATTTAGTAGCCATACATATATACACAGATATTTGATGTACATACACATATATGCTTGGTAAAAAGTAGTTTGCAGAACTGGTCATGAACAGAATACAATGGTTTTGCACGTTTGTGCATTTAGGTAAAATATGCATGAGAAATAAATATTTATACAATTATTCACAAGTGATACGTAGCATTTTAAGTGCATTGAGCCAAAAGCCTCAAAAGTTTCTGTTCCTGTGGAGGAGTTTACGTTCTACGCAGGGGCGTTTACCTGTACTGTGGCTAATGCAAACAGTGTGTTAACAACATTGGATGACCGGGTAGTTGTGGAAACCTGAGTAATTATGAGTAAACAAATATTTAAGGCTTTACAACTTGACTCTCAAAATTGTACCTATATATCCAAAACACTTGAGATTCCTGTTGTAGCATTTGATGTTCCAGCCCAACATTTTAAACAACATACGCACAGACATACATAAATACACACGTACATACAACAGCATTCATGCACTTGATCAAATTCAGTGACCAGATGATTTACACCTCTGTCCCTCTCTACCTGTTGTCCACCTTTCCCGTTACTGAAAATAAGAATTATTTCCAACCCCAAGCACTTACTACACTATACAGCTGTGCAGCAATACCAGTTAGTGTGTGAAGTGTTAAGTTCTGGAATGGCATGGGATTTAACTTGATTAAATATTTTTAAATGGCATCCTCTTCATTATAGTTCATCTGCCAATTAGTAACTGATACTTAACAGTTCAGAAAAGTAGTAATCTTTGTGGGAGCATCACTCTATTGATTTGATACAACTATTTCCCCTCCACCCCACTGCATACTACAAATTCTGCACCACAGCACAAGCCAAAGTCTTTGAAAAGCTGTGAATGGTGGCAATAAGTCTAGCTACACATCAGAAGTTCAAAGACCGCCAAAATAGACAGGCAGCGCCTCAAGAGAGACGAAAGCAGGAAAAATGAAGATGCTTACCAATAAATTTACAAACATAAACAAGCTGAGGATTAAGCTTGTTGTTGGAATAGCAGGGTAACCTGGCTGTCTTTACAAAAATAGGACGATTTCTTTGTGGACAGTTCACCGGATGTCTGCGTGGTAGGGAAGGAGAAGTGTGGGACAATTGGAGACTGCAGTGCAGGGCTGGTGAGTAGTGTGAGGCGGAGACAAGGTTCCTCACGCTGACATGGTGTTTCCTCACCCAGTGGCACCCAGAAGTCTGCAGACTTAGTGAATGTTCAGGTGGTGGAAGTAATCAAAGGTAGCTCCTAAGGCCCAACTTGTTTCAGCATTGTTGACCTTTTTGGCGAGCTGTAGGAGATGAAGAGTTTGAGAAACCATAAGTAAACATTTTTAAAAAGCTAGTAGTGAAAAATACTGTAAGATAGTGGATTGCTGACCTGTAGAACTGTGTTATCCTTGAAACCGAAGCCCTCTTTGAGAAGCGCAGTGATGTAAGTCATGTCCATGCACAGGAAAGGGCTGATGGCACGGTATTTGGTCATTTTGTTGCAAACTTGGGGGGGGGGGGGAGAGAAGCAGAGGCATTAGATTGGGCATTATCAGTTAAAGCAAAAAAAAGTTTCTCCTCCTGGGTACCTAAATCTGAGTAGATTATTTAATTTCATTTGTTATACAAATTAAATTTGTTATACAAGTATTGTGTTTTTAAGCAGAAGTGACAAGGGAATAAAAGTTTGTACATGTGAACAAACGTTAGAAGGTCAATGATACTCTATTCATGAGTGAGAGTGAGAGAAGGATCTGGCAAATTGCAGGAGGCTACAGCAGGGTATGCTTACACTTCATCCATGTGGATTCAGCATAATGCTGAGTGCACAGTAAATTTAGGATTTGTTTTTTGGAACTTTCTGCAGTTTTGTTCCTAAGGGTTTTCAATGTGAGGTCTTATTAGCAGCAAATTAGCTTTACAGCCTTTTATTTAACTTGACCCATTCATTGGCCGTTTTTAAGATATTTGGCAGCTAATAAAGAAATTGCTTAGAATATGACGACAAACAAATCTCTCATGACTAAATAAGTTATTAGCAGCTGCTATTGTCTCACAGCAGAGAACTTATTTTTCTGGCCATAAAAATAAGAAACTGTTTTTCATTCTTTATAGAGAGAGTTTCTCTTGATTGGTATCATATATGGATATAGTTTCAACTGTTTACATTGACCTGTTAGGAGCTCATGTTGCATAGTAAGCGATAAGTGTGTAATGCAAATGTGTTGAACTCCGTTTTAAACACTACACACAACCCAGACTTTGACCTAATATAAATGACGTTTTAAAGGTCTGGAAGAAATTACGTAACATACTGAAGTATTTGTTAATGTCATGTTTTCGCATAAGCGTGTGCAATTCTTTTAGATTGTTTTCTGTACGCTGATTATACAGAGGTGTGAGAGCAATTGTTTCATGGCTTATGTTGCGCATGTCATGACGAGGTGTCAAGCCACAAAGGCCAAGTCGTGCCTGGAATGCCAACATTAAGTCTCAGTTCTGACTGTTAGTTATCTGGCTACAAATGTATCACTGTCAAGGAGGAGGTCTACCACGTGCCAAAAGTTACTCATCAAGACCATGCGACAATGTTCTCACTGCCCAAGTAAAGGATTGCATAAGACACAAACATCCTTCATGATAACTGTGGCACATTGGTGATATATATCCACCGACGGGATCTGGGAAATGAGCCAGAAGATGTAAATCACTCTGTGGCGTCAGCCTCTTTTTTGGAACGCTGACCTGTGTGTAATGTCAGCAATCCATGCATATGGGCATTACGATAACTCGCATGGCACTACAACGTACCAAGCAGGTAGGCCGGGTAGAGGAAGAACACTCCGGGTCAGATATTTGTGTGGGAGAAGGACAGGGTGTGTTTATGTGGTGGTGAAGCAGTGATTTTTGTGAAGCTTGTGTGACTCTCGGGAGTCTCAAACGCAAACAGGCACCGAGAGTTTATGTTTGTACAGTTTGTTCGGTAAAAGCTTGACCCGAGTGTGCTTACCTTCTTTGGCTCTCTTCTTGAAATCTCTGACCTCCACAACACCACCTCTGGCACCATCTAAGAGAGGCAGCATATGTTTACGTTTACATTTACGCCATTTAGCAGACGCCCTTATCCAGAGCGACTTACAACTGATACAGTCTTGCAATTCAAGCAATGGTGGGTTAAGGGCCTTGCTTAAGGACCCAACTGTGGCAGCTTGGCAGAGGCGGGATCTGAACCCAGGACAAATGTCCTACCACTAGGCTACCACAGTCCACATTTATAGAGGATTTTCTCAGAACAGAATTTCTCCACAAGCAGCTGTTAATGTGGTCTAAAACTTTTGAGTAACACTTACCAATGAGGCCAGATTCTACAGCTCTGTCATAGTAGTAGGAGAAGGCATAAAAAACACTGTTTCCCTTGACTTCGTAAGGTTGATGTATGACTCCCTTCACAATGCGCGTCACCTCATTGTAGCACAGCTTATATCCTGCATAACCTGTACATACAAGGTCCAATCCACATTAATACCGGTTATATGGCAGTAACTGAGCAGCACATTTTGACAAAGAAAGGCACAAATGTAGAGTTATTTTACAGTGCGTTAAAATAGACTTGTTCATACACAAACAAGAGAGTTGCATGGTGTAGTATAGGATAAGGCACACACTGACAAAATAACTCACAGATGTGCTGCCAAGTTAACTGGCTACTCCATATTATGAAATTGGGAGTGGTCACAATCAAGCTTTGTGAAACAGGCAAAATACCAAGTGTGTGACTAAACCAGTATCTCTCAGCTACATGGCTGTGGTAAGGGAGTGTTATATAATTTGAAGACTCAACCACCAATTTTCTCTTCACTTAAATACAATGTTTGCTGTATTATTGTTGTTCAAACGCCTGAGAGGTGGACAATTACACGGAACTGGCAAAACCCTGAATGTGCTGTTTGACTCCAAAATTACACAATTACACCCTCACTTAAGCGCTGTCAAATTAATGTCTTAAAGTTAATTTCATTCAGCCTTGTGTAATGGGTTACTCAAGTCACGCTAAATTCCTTTAGCATTTCAGAACTGTTAGCTCCTCTAAAACCTGAGGTTTCGGAATCATTTTTGTTGTTGTCGAAATTAGAAAAACAAGGAAAGAAGGTTGTTAAGCACTTACCATCTGGGATACCGCTGACTTTGTAAGTGATGCCGCCAAAGGTCCAGTCTTCTCTGAACTTCTTTGGTAGACAGGAGCTCGTGAAAACCTTCCATTCAGTATCTGGACACAAAATCGTACAGGCAATTGCTTTAAGACTATACAGGAAGCCTGACTTCCCCTGTCATTTGACTTAAATGTTGGGTCTATATTATTCATTGGTCATGGTGCAATTCAGTATTTTAACAAATCAAATTATTAAATATATCATGAATGCCTCCCATTAAAGTTTGCAGCCTGCAAGCAATGTCTGCTTTATCGTGACATAGAGCTAGCAGACACTCACTAAAGCCTGTGTATCTCTGGGTGTCTGTGGCATGAACATTTATATGTTAAAAAGACAGGACGAAAGACCAGCATTAACTGGACAAATGACTTTGAATCATGTCTGTACACATGGTGTACATTTTCTCATTTGACAAATGCTTTTTGCTTGTCCAGCCTTGAAGCATAACTTATCATATAACAGGTTGACCTCTAAAAATGGCGAAATCTCATAACCAGCTGTCAATTAGTATCCAAAGACTGACTTCTCAAACGTCAATGATAACCATTAGTTTGCTCTATTTACAAATCTTTTTTTAAAAAAAAACCACCAGCCACCACTGGATGCAGTGTTTAAGTGTTTTTAGTGATTTAAAAAAAAGGTCCTTACCCTCTGAACCAAGAGCACCAAGTGTGGCCAGTCTGGCTGCAACGAGTCCATTTCCAAGGTAGCTACATAAGGAATGGAAGTTTAGTGACTTCTATAGTTTATAAAATATACAATTTACAAATGATATACTGCTCACAAAAAATGAATGAAATATCTCCTATGGATACCTGTGGGTGTAAAGCTCGTATGTGCTGTTGAACAAGTTAATTCGTGCAATGTAGTCCGAAGGAGCGGTCTGCACAGTTTTCTGCAAGGGAGTAATACATTTAGGATTTGTGAGAAACTACGTTATAAAAGGTGTCTGCGTAAATTTATTGTCTGAATATATACCTTTGATTTTGGGAGGAATGTGATCTGGGTTGAACCTCCACCCAGATCCAAGATGCCTACAGTTTTTCTGGTATTGGCATACAAGTGACCTGAAACACAAAATAACTGCAACATTTAACTACTGGGAGTTAACACTGTTTTGTTTACATAAACAACAAAAGAGACCATAATACTGGAGTCAGTGGTATAGGTGGGTAAAAACGGTTATGTGGTCATAGTCATGAGATGACACAGAAGCCAAATTTACCCATCGGTGTAAGTTATCAGTGTATGCAGTTGTTGCAAAGTTTAAAACAAAGGGGACAGGGACAGTCTATTTAGTTACCACTGATTAGATCTATACTGGCAAGATTCCACAAAGTAAGAACTGCTGAAAGAGCTATGAGTCATGGGCGCTACAGAGTAGAGGGGTGTGCTGTTCTGTTACTCTAAAAACATCAAATCCTCCAACCACAGGCAACCAGCCACCATTAAAAACACCATAGAAAAAACATGAGCCATACTTAACCTGTCAAGAAATTAACTGTAACCCAGGCCAGCACTCCTGTAGACAAAGAAGGAAATATATTTAGAAAAATGTAATGTGGTGTTTGTATCTAAACAGTGTGGGTTTGCAGAAAAATATTCCCAAAAAGTGTCTATATGTGAGTCATACATTCATTATGATATTATTAAAATAGTCTTAAAGTCATATTTCTGGACATTTGGTACTAATCTCAATATATCATATTATTAACTTAAGAGTATTTTTTGAATAGTAGTTCTGAATCAAAATGATTTTTGCCCACAAAGCACATGGAATTATCTAGTACATTATTTACTTTATTAACTGAATTAATTGTTACCTAGGTATGGGATCTTGTTTTTGGCAGTCTACACCCTGCTCTGGGAAGTTCGGTCACCACTGAGTCACTGCCATAACCATTTCAAGTGCTATAAGTGGTTGTATGCTCTGCCAGAGAGCTCAGACAGAGGTACATGGACTGCACAATTCTTTATTTAGGGTCAGATCTTATTTAATAGAAAGTGTCCTGCTGTCTTGGCCATTAGGGACCAGCCCAGGTAATTAGACATGTCTGAGATGTGATATTACTCAGAACTCATAAAAGCAGGTAATGACTTGTACATGTAAGTTTGTGTGTAATCCTAAATAAAAATGTGCTGAATCAGTTAACAATACTGAGCTCCGTGTGGGAGGATGACTAGACTTCATTACGTTCATTAAGGTTTGTGCAGTAGGGAGACTTTATAGTTGAAAATGACATCATTGTCTGTAAATATGGCATCTTGGTCTACTTTAGAATGGTAATTGAAAATATCATTCTATGCCTTTACCTTCATTTGTGCCATTCATGATGGTGACACTATTGTGTGGCACATAGAAAGGGGACTCATCAAATACTTCCTTCACCTATGAAAACAATACAAACACATGCATCACATTTGTGCCTTTATAATACATCCATTACATTATATTTTGTGTTAGTCTGGCTTTGTAGAATATGCACTAAATCAGTGATTGTCTGTGACTTGGGGCACTTAAAACCACGTCTGTGGTTGCTGTGTTGATAGAAAATGCAATAATTCAAAAGCCAGTTGGACTCAATGTTCCAGACAGCCTCAGAACAGCTGTTTTTATGCAGCCCTTCCTTCTACCTCATTCCAGCTTTCTCTTTCTCTCACACGTGATTAACGTCAGCCTGTCTTTGTTGGACAGTTTCACTCCTAAACTGTCTTTGACTGGAGAGAAGCATTGATCAAAAAAGCATTGTGGATGGAGAATCCTCACCTGGTCCAGCAGACCTTGGGCTGTCTCTTTGGGCAGCAATCGCAGACCTGCTGTGGCTTTGAGTAGCACAGGGGTCTGATGCCACTCCTCCTTGGGGATTGTCTTTTTTGCAACCTTGAGCAGCTGTCTGATGGTGTCCCCACCCTGAATTAAAGATCACCATGAATGAATACTGAGGTGGAATAAAAGCTTTCAAAAGATGTATTAAATGACTAGAACTGAATAGGACAAACTCTTGTCATCATGCCCAGATATTTAAAAGAGAGTGAAGAAAACCCAAACCAGCAGTGGCACTACTGCATTAAAGCAAATCAGTCTTTACCATTTCGTGGCTAGGAGAAAATTGGAAAACTACACATGTTCCTATGAGAATAACAGTGTGGTCTCAGAGTTAAGTGATGCTTTGGTTGGACAGTCTGAAATTCGGATTCGTGTGCTGATCATTTTATCATTACATAATCCATCATGGAAAATAACACAAATTATGTGCTGCCTCTGTCTGTATTTAGAGTCAGGGTTGTGGAGGAAAAAGGCAAGCAGTAGTAATAATTGTCTCTAATAATGCGTTAAGAATGATATCGGCTTACCACTTCAGGATTATCACCATATGCTGACAGTCCAGGCTTCACTGCATGGTACATTTCATTATCAAGCAAGGGCAGACCAACTGTCAAAGAAACACACACAAATGACAGGTGAAACAATGGGTTACATCTGTCCCTAAAAGGTGCTCATTTGACGGCCAGTGTGTACAGCTATGTGCAACCCTACAAAGCGGCTATAGTGCATATCCTCAGATGTTTGGCCATTGTTTATTTTGCAAATTGTCATTGTAATCGCAAATGGTGGCCACAAAGACTTTCCCAGACAGACAAATTACCAGTTTTGTTGAACTGAAATGTTTACATCATTGAGAGTGATGCTATGTCTCAACGTTAAAAAAATTATTATCAATCTAAACCTCATTTAAAGAGACGACTGAACTGCAAGTCCCTTACTTTTCCCACCCCAATGTTTGTTTGTCTCTGCACCACACAGCAAATAAGCCTGCAGTAAACCCTTCAAGGAGACACCACTAGGTCTGCTAGAGAGTTTAAGAAAGAGAGAGAGAGAGAGAGAGAGAGAGAGAGAGAGAGAGAGAGAGAGAGAGAGAGAGAGAGAGAGAGAGAAGTCAGACGAGTTTAGAGGCAGGACTCTGCAGGATCATTCTGAGTTCATGCTTTCTGCGAGTGAAGGGAAACGAAAACTGGAGAAGTAACGCATTTCAAGAAGGGATTATTCAATTTTTGGCTAAAAGATCTACAAGGACATTTACCTGTTTCTGAGAGCAGTCTACAAAATGTTACATTTGTCAGAGGACTTATTATACTGTTGAAGGGGAGTTTGCCGGAGCAGAGAGAGAACTCACCTGGTGCCTTCTGAATGAACCTGTAGATGTGGATGCGGGTGCCCGTGCTGCCAGCATCAAACATGATCCCATAAAAAGTGCGTGGTGGTGGTGGTGGTGGTGGTCTTTCCTCCACTTCTGCTGGTACCTCTGGGGGCAGCTGATTGTCCATGTTAACATGGTGGTGGTATGCGCGGTGGCGATACAAATGGCGGTTGTACATGTGATGGTTGTAGTATGTGGCTTCCGCTAGGTAGCACCCAACCAAAAGCCACACGGACACCACTGACAGGAGCAACATCTGCTGTGACATTATCTTTCCCCCACACAACAGTACAGTAAGCAACTGGAGATGTGTTTCTTTGGATATTTAAAGAACGAAAGAAGATGATTTTGCTTGATCTGGTTGAGCAGGCAGCTGAAAGAGAAGGCAGTGGAAAGATGCAGGCAAAGGTCAGCAGACGAGGTGAGAAGGAAGGAAAGAGAAAGAGAAGTGTAAGAGAGAGAGTGGGTGAGGACAGAGACACACTCGGGACTGGATGGCCTTCTGTTAACAGTATATAAAGATGCAAGGGCTTGGCAGGGGGCCATGCCAAGCAAAACCATCCACCAATCCTGAAGCACTCTATCTCAAGTCCGCCAGGAGCCATCCCCTACCAGCTCTACCCCTCCCAATCCAAAAAAAGTTTTGGACTACCTGCTAAGCAGCGCAATTTCTTTCTTCTCAGTTATTTGCGAGAGGCTCTAAATGGCAGTAGTAATACCAACCCACGGCATCCTCGTCTGACAAGCCTTGAATGCAGCCAGAAAGGCTCCTAAGCAGAAAAAGGGGTATATTAAAACTTCAAAACAGGTTAGAGTACTGAGACCAGAAATGTTGCTCTTAAAAAAACCCTTTTATGGGTGTTCTTAATTAAGACTTACAGCCTTACTTGCTACTTGAAGTTGCACTTGTTATCTAACCAGTATCTCTTTTAACAGCCACTTCAGCCTCCACTTGTAAAGTAACTTCCAGTTAACATAGACGGCTTCCTTTCGTTAAACAGCAGAGATATTTAAAACCAGCTACTAAAGAATCATGCCTTACTGTTTCAATTCTCCCCCCTTCTTTTTTCTTTTTTTTTCCAAGTTTACTAAGGAGAACAAAAACATGTAGACATTAGCTAATTTATTGTCGGACTTTATGGTGAGGGTATAAATTAAATGAGAACTGTGAGTGCTAACTACAAAGACTGGACACAGTTGCACAATTGTGTGTAATTGTGGCACTTTCTGGTTACATGTGTTGTTTTTTCATTTACCGGCTGATATCGTGGTACGTGTGTCCATGTTTATTTTATTGCTGCTATTCAAGAGCTGTTATAAGGAGAACCTGGGGACAATATTCAGAAGTAAACCTCTGGATTACAAGCACTGTATTGCCCTTGAAGAACAGATTACCAAATGCTTAGTAAAACTTCATGAAGTGGCTGGCACGCTGGGATATGAATGCAGTTTAAGCATTTAATTGGCATAAACTGTAAAACGCATTTGAAAAACCATTTAACTCCCACTCATCACTGGAGCAACCGCAGGATTTAAAGTTAGAGGAGAAAATATCTGCAGGCTTGCTTTAAAAGAAAGTATGAGAACTATGGGAGGTTAGGCTCTCCTCTTTAGGTGGGTGTTTTGCCTGGAAAACAGTTTTAACCATCCTTGCAGTTCTCATCACTTATTTCTCCATCTGCATTGCGAAGCTGTAGATTTGCATGCAAGCATTACTATGTGGTGCAGCAAGCCCAAGCGGCCGCGGATGGAGACCTCATGAACTGTGGGGTTTTCTCCACCCTGTTAACGTGAAATTCCACTGCTTGGCAGGAGCCACATGCACAGTTAAAAATCGTTTTGTGTGATTCTACGTAATTCAGCTCCAGAGAAGCTGGGTCACCACGACCTTCCGTTTTCTTCGTTGCAACATATGAAGGCAGCTCACCACACACTGCGGCTTCAGAATATCCCTCATCACTGCTGTGATGTGAGAGCTAACTGAGGTGCAGGAATAGCTGGAATGGACTGAGGAGGATCCCAGACATGAGTTTTAGCATTCTAAGTGGAGAGGAGGGCCATGATGAGGACAGAATAGGGAGGCAAAGGTGGAGTCTGGCACTATCTACACTCCCATCATGCCATTCCTGTCCAGGGCCACTTGGGCTTCAGCAGAGCAACTGCTCCAGGACTGTAATTTGCAACTAAAAATATGACATTTTCTTTCCTCTTTCACTACTTTTTTTTAATTCTGTGGTACCCCATTATGGTCTTCTCATGTTTGCCAAGCATGCTGGAGCTGGACCTCGCATTGACTTCTGACAATTGGACACTTCAGATCACAGCAGTAGCACTGTCTTATAAGCTGATTGAATAAAGGCTGACAACTGAGTAACATCAAATTGTACTTATTTTCTTGCAGAAAACCATTATATTCTAGTATATAGTAGTCAGCATGGGTGTGATAACTATGTAAGCATTAAAAGTAAGCCTAGATGCTTTGATATTTGACCAAATGGTGACGAAGTTTCTTTGCACATGCTTGCCCAGTTTTTTTTCTGGAAAAGGCTTATGGTGAAGTTCAGGTGTAATTATGTAAACACATAACAGCAGAAATTACTGACAAAGCATTCTGTACATCCATGGATTTTCACAATCTTAAAATGTGTTTACAGAGTGAAACAAATGAATTGCTCTATATTATATAGTAGTTAAAGAAAGAGCGAATGGAATGAAACGACGCTAGGTTAGGTCCATTTTTGCATTAAGGACTGACGTACATTTTTTTCCACAAGGAAGTAAAGACAATTTGTTGCTTAAAGGTTAAACATCCAGTAATCCGACAAGCATAAAACTATAGACTACATTAAACACTGAAGCAATAAAAAAAAAATATCTAAACTGATTGGGCAAAACGATGTGTAATCTGTTGGTTTGTGCAAAATCAGGAATAAACCCTGTGACTCACAACTGCATTTGTGATTCCATGCTGCTGAAACTGCACATTCTAACCAGAGCTACTGTAGGTAAATAAGGTCCTTAATGATCCATTATGCACTATAAATTACAGATTGTGGATACTGCTGAGCCACATCCCTGCAGTCACAAAAAATTTTTATAGCAGATGCTTTTGCTCTTGTTGAATCAATTTAAAAGAACAATATTTTTGAATAAAATCATTTTTGTATCGCTGATTGAAACTGCAAAAAGAGCCTTCCGGTGTTCTTCATCCTTAATTCTTACAAAATTACAAATCTATTGCAAGTATACTACATAGGCAGCCGCAGGAACGCCACATTTGTGGGTGTCCTGTCCCACAATTCCCATTGACAAGGCCAAAACCTAGTAATTACAGTTTTGGAGATATGCTTGAAAATGTTTCAGGTTGTTTCTATATGCAGAAAGAGCTGGGGGATGGGGTGCTTTCATCTCTCATAGTAATTAGTTTTAAATTTAGTTACAGTTATAGCATCTATACACTTACAGTAACTCTACCCTAACATTTTAGAATGATCCTTTGGCTTTTTCTCGTTGTGGAATGTTCACTGGACATCTGTAAGTTACGTCAGAAACGAGCACCTCAACAGATATCCAGCAGATTGGAGGCCAGTGAACGGCTTGAGCGCTGACATGAAAAGCTTGGGTGGTGCTGCTGGAAGGATTCAAAGTTCTGCGCTAAGTATACATTGTTTTTCAGAGGGCTTGGTTTTTGGAGAATGCAAAGTCAACTGCAATTTAGTTTTAACCTCTGTGGCTAGTCCGCAGTTTATGTAATCTTTCTTACAGCTCCAGTTTGGCCCATTCTGTCATTCGCAGAGTTTCCCTCAGGTCATCAATGTGAGATTCAGCTTGCCTGTTTGTTTATTCTTCCTCATCTATGTTCCTTTTTACATTATTATTCTTTGTACACCTACTTGCTGTAAGTTTAAGTATTGCAAAAACTGCATTTTTTTATGTCCCCACCAAAGTGTTACTCAACGCAATTTCAATTTCGCTGCATCAAAGTAATAATTCTGCTGTGTTACAACATTTGTCAGTTGTTATAATACCTACTATATATATGTGTGTGTGTGTATGTATGTATGTGTATATATATATATATATATGTATGTATGTATGTATATATGTATATACAGTAGCTGTATTGTACTGTAGCCATTTTGAACCAACCAGACTGTTCTCTGCTGATAGGAAATGAAGAGCAAATTAACTATTAATTGTAGCTGTATATGAATTGCATGGTTTTGGTTCATGACAATGTAACTGGTACCTTTGCTAGTTTTAGGCTAATGTGTACTTTTGGCGCTGATTTCGAAAAACAAAAATAACTTGCATCTGACTGAAATAGCTGCTGAAGCTTTTGGAAAGATGCTGGGGCATTATGGGAATTGTAGTTCCTATAGTGAATTTGTGTAGCCTGTCCTGGAGTTCTGTTTAGCAATTCAGGATAAACTTGACTGCTGTGATATTACTAGGTCTGCACTTTTACATTTTCATGAACCATCTT
The DNA here is from genome assembly GCA_034779995.1 of Parotocinclus haroldoi. Taxonomy (NCBI): domain Eukaryota; kingdom Metazoa; phylum Chordata; class Actinopteri; order Siluriformes; family Loricariidae; genus Parotocinclus; species Parotocinclus haroldoi. The sequence continues at coordinate 1,530 of JAUZST010000005.1, read as the reverse complement.
ACAAATTGTGCTAAATACTAAATACTGAGATATTAAAATGTATTGAGATCTAGATTTTGGGGAAAGTATCCAAGGATGAAGATACATTCTTACAGACCTCTCCCAGTCTAGAACCTACTTATAAAGGTACCGTAGGTTCTGGTCCACCACACCACAAACACAGTCATATTTTATTATCAGACTTTTAAAATTATTTGTTTATTTTTCTTTAGCTAGTGGTACACTAGGTTCTACACAAGATTCTAATCTCTTGTCGTGCATTAGATCTACCCCCTGTAGCGGAAAAAAATACTGTATAGTTCTATTAATCAATCTTTCTAAACTAGCTCAACTTGATAAGGCACGAGGAAGAAAATGTGAGATAAACAGAACGCGTGAGATCATAAAAGATCACATGTAAATTAGAAAAGGTAGAAGTTCTACTGATCTTTGTCTCCTTGGTAACAGTAAACAACATGGCTGCGGAACTGTGAAGCGGAGTTAGTGCGCTGACGGTTAACATACGGTTATTATTAGTGCAATTCCATATTATAAGTATGATGAAGAAAAGGTCAAAGAAAGGAGGAAAGAAGGGGAAGGGGTGAGCATTAATTTAATCTCTGTTCAAATACATATATTTATTTAGTTCATCTAATCCGTGTGACCTAAGTATTATATTCTTACTACTGTATTATTACTAGCTAACTATTTTACAATATTAATTACTATTATTACTATTTACGATTACTATTAGTAGTAATAGTGAGCTCTACTAATAGTTTATTTTATGTAAATAGAGTTTCTTTTACAGTAATATGTTGGATTTTAAATTTCCAAATGTTTACAATTTATTGCAATTTATTCGTTTTTGCATTTTACTCTACAGGTAGATGATGTGGCTTAAAGTCACAAAAAAACACATTTTCTTTATTTTCGATCAAACTAGCCATAATGTATGTATTAGCAGGAAAACCAGTAACTCGGGAGAACACTGCGCGGATAAAGAGGAACTCGTGAGATTAAGCTTTATTTTTACTTTTAAAACGTGTCCGGATTGCCGCGAATGTGTTGTGGTTTAATGTTTGCACAGCCAATAGGTCACAGCGAACACAGTGTACGTTATCTTTCATTATGAACTCTATAAGAATTGTATACTTTCAGGTTATGAACTGTATAATCTAAACCAATGCATGCAAAACTTTAGCTAACCTGTCGGCGTGTAAGGGCAAAGAAGCGAATGATAGACTTATCCAGTCATATGATCTTATCATAACAGAAACGAACGGCAACTAAAACTACACTCAGTGCTGGAAAGACAATGGAAGGCATGCACACTGCTTATTAATAATGCACAGTGTTGCAGTGTGTCCATGGATATGTTTCTGTTGGGTTACCCATTCATCAATTGGATGTCAAGCCGTTCACCTGAAATGCCTGAACGTGTTTGGATCTGTATGGAGATATAGTGTTGTAGAAAGAAAGTTTTGGAAACCCCATGAAAAGATGACGGATGCTGTTCATTTACTGCACAAAGCAACTTAAATGTTGCAT
>JAUZST010000004.1:6973-35124 GCA_034779995.1 Parotocinclus haroldoi | reverse complement strand
AAACTGGACCGTGACGCATCAGAAAAGATGACAGTCAACCACTCATCATGGGTCCAGTAACGATGCTCATCATCTCACCTGGTGATCACTCCAATTTCATATGGACTTCATATAATGCATTTTCACCAATATGCTGTTTTTGCATCATAGAACAATTTTCTTTGAATTGTTTGCTTTTCTGATGTTCTTGTGTAATAGTTTAAATTATTTTTAAACCATATCCAGGATTTTATTGATTTATCAACCAGATTAACTAGCATGGTCTTTCACAATGTATTTGGTGACAGTATTTGTGGCCTTTCCATCTGTTGCTTTTCTTAATATAAGGCACTTTTTTGGCAGAATGATTCAATCTTGGCTTGTTTAAGACTAATGGGATTACTTTAGGTGCTACTCTTCACATTGTTTGTGCCAGTCTTACTTAAAGGTTTATTTACAGTAAAACCTTTACAACAACTAACTGCTAATGATGCCTTCATATGCTGTTAGTCTGCTTCACCCCTGGTAAAGAGGAACAAAAAGGGAGGGGTGAAGATTTTGATACACCAGGAATATCAAAAGCCAAGTAATGTTCATTATTCTTACAAAAATCACATATATGAGATGGTTATTTGTTTAAAATACCATCTGCTTCTGTAATACAATATTAAATCAATAGTTCTTGTACTCTGTAGTACAAAGTTGATTTTGAATTGGGCGTCAATGCTGTACTACCAGCTTTAAAATAACTGCTGAGCTAGTAAACAGGATTTGGTTTCACAAATAAGGGTAGGTTTGCTTGAGTGGTGCAGCGGTCTAATACAACAAGACACCATTTTGACTATGGCTCAAGTCCAAAGGTGTCCTCCAGTCTGCTAAGGAAGTGCATACAGACAAAATTAGTTGTCCAAGGCTATGGAGGTATATCTCCAGGTGCTGCACAAACAGTTCTGAACCGGATTATATGCAGTAAATAGTTTCTTGTGGTAAACTACTTTTACTCAAGTAATGGTGTTCCAGAGCCTGTACCATTTCTCATCATTGACTGAGGACTGATCCACGGTAGTGCACGGCACTCTCCTCACCCTGCCAGTCAGTCATGCTCAAAGATATTGCTGGAACCTACTCGAGTTTTTGCAGAGGCATACTAGCAAACAGTTGATAATATTTTAAAATACATTTCTCAGTTTCTGAATAATAATCTAGAGAAAGCAACTATCAGTTTCATCTAATTCTCACCAGTCAAACGCCACCACACATTAAGAATCTGGTTTGTTACTATAAACTGTTACAGAAGAAGGCTATAATTGTAGTAGATATGATCTACTTAAATATTGCAGTAGGAGCACAATATCATTTCAGGATCTCTGTGCACAAGTGCATGTGGACCAACAAAGGCTGTCATTTAAAAAATAAACTTTTTTAGAGGAACCCAAACCAAAAGCTGTACTTCATTTGCAGTTAAGGTCTCAGTATTATGAAAACAAGACATGAATTCCTTATTTTTGACAGTTTTATTACCAGATATATTACAAACACCTAGACTCCTCGTGGAGTCTTGAAGTTCATGCCGACTGTTGGCTGGGTCACTTGCAGGTTAGACAAGTTGCTGAAATCCTATACGAGACAAATGAGAAGAACAGATTTAGAATACTACACATGTGAAAGACTAACGTCGCAATGTATCAGGTATGTCTAGGTCACCTTTACTACATTTAGAACTAAAGCCAAAATGAGAAATGTCCTAAATATGTATTTACAGTGAAAGCTGTGCTGGATTAACTTTTATTTTGTCCGTTTAGCATATATGGAGCATTTCCTCATTAGTCTAGCTAAAACTTAGTGAATCGATGCATCTGCATATTTGTGTCGACTGATAACGTAACAGTAGTCAAGTAGACTTTAAAATCTATTGAGTCTGACTCGAGTGATGTTCAACAATCTCAAAGAAGTTCAAGGCACTGATACACTGAAGGCTGTTCCCTGATCACAGTGTCACAATGCCTGTAAATGGTTGTCTGAAAGACTCAGGGTTTGTCAAGAACAGATTGTCTAGCAAACACAGGGAAAAACTTTCAGTTTTCTCTCCCTGCATTATCAATGACCTGGCAACCAAGTACCATAGTCACTTTCGATACAGGGACGTGGACAACTGTTTGCTTGAATGGAAATTAAACATACCAGAAGTTTGAGCATTTCCTTGGTGTCAGGATCCACCTCAATGATTTCCTGGTCCAGAGCAGAGACCTGCACGGAAATATACATTAACAACTGTAAGAGCGGCTTTAATACCAAGATTAGGCCAAAGCTAAAAACTTCAGCCATGTTGTATATTCAACATTAAACTCATTAAGGACAGGCAATAAAAGATGTCTGAAAGATACAGGGTTTAACAGGAACACAATCCTGCAAACACGGGAAAGACTTTCAGATTTATTTTCCTGCATTATCAATGACCTGGCAACAACATACCACAGTCACTTTCGATACAGGGCCAGTGTCAGGTGCTCATGTGACATATGCAAAAACCTTTATTGAATAAACATGCCAATATACCATTACATTGCCTCACTGCGTTAACAGAAGCTTGCAGGTTCATCAATTCTCAGACATTATAAAGCAAGTATTTTGAGCACTGTTCATCACGTCTCATTCTCGCTTCCTTTGCGATACTATATAGGAAATCTAAGACAGGATTCTGCTACCAAACTTGTACATAATTTTGTGTTTAGTCATGTGAATTAATTCATTAAAAGAACATTTAAATTCCTCAGTTTCCTCCAAATTATTTTGTGAACAATACATGTGCATTTGTATATTTTCAGAAGTAATAACTGTTATTCATTATTAATTTCTTTGATTGCATGGAAACTAGAGCCAAATGCAAGTTTTCCTTGTTATATTTGAATTCAGCATTAAAATCACAATTTTTGAAGACCAATGTTATATTCAATTTGTACTATTGTATTACAAATTGTAGTACAATAGTATTATGTAGTAAAGTATTATTGGTAATAGAGACCATTCAAACAATACAGAGAATGTGCACAGGCTATAAAATGTAATATGCCAGTTCATAAGGAAATGCCTGCATGGCCATCACTTGCAGCACTGCAGCAGCATACCAGTCATTTACTCAAAATAAAAAAAAAGTCGTGTTACACTCTTAACGAGGCAAAGTCTTTCAGCTAAAATACTGCATTACTGGATCACTCAGTACACACATTTATATACAAGCTGGTGAACCATTGTTAAAAAACTGACAAGAGTTTACATCTGACTCAACATTGGAAAAAACTGCATTTGTCACCCTGTTTACCTGCCCCAAAAACAAAGAAATTCCAGCAGAAGCCCTAATCACTTTAAACATGACACGGTTGTTGGTACTTTCTGCATTTCAGCAAATTCTGATCTACTGGGATTTTCACACAGCCATCTCTAATGTTAATAAAGAATGGTCAGAAAATATCCAGCGAGTGGCACTTCTGTGCATAAACTGCCTCCCAGAGGACAGACAAGAACGGCCAGAGTAGTTCCACCCAATATAAAAGGGTAACAGTAACAACCACTTGTTACAACCGAGGTACATAGAAAAGCACCTATGAATGAATGTCATGTCAAAAGTTGCAGAAGACCATACTACTCCCGTAAGAACAGGGAAATGACACTGCAGTTTGCACAGGTTCACCCAAACTGGTCAACATCTGGTGTAATAATCGGATGGTTGGGTCATAACTTGGCATAAACAACATGAAGCACGGGTCCACCATGCCCGTTTATCAGTAATTCAGACTGGTGATGTAATGTTATGGGGAATATTTTCTTGGCACACATCCCTAAATATCAACTGAACATCGTTTAAATGCCACAGCCTCCGAGTATTCTAGTTGACCCCGCCCATCTTCCACTTCATAAGTGGAACCGTGTGTTTAATGATAGTGATGCAGCTGCTTATATGGCACAAGCTCATCCATCAAGTTTATGAGAGTTGGATAGTCACCACCAACATCTCAGAAAATATTGTGGCTCAAATTCTTGTTAGCTTCATGATGATTCCTGGCATAAAGTAGCAAGTCAACAAAACACCTTTTCCAACAGATCCAATATCACAAGTACAAAATGACAAACGCCACCACTTGGACAAGAAATAGGACAATTTGAGACAGCAAGTCCCAAGACATAATTTCTATTCCCCCTACACAGTTTGCTGGCACCCTTGAGGGTAAGCATCACAACCAGATGATGGGTCACCACAGCAAGTGCACCAGAAAGCTGGTCAATATGGTATATGTGGTACTGGATGAAGGGAAATTACAGCTGCCCTACACAGTCAAGAAATAAAAATGCCTTGTATCAAAAAAAGGAACAATATTAAATAGTCAATAGTCTACTGTCCCAGTAGTCATGGGATTGGGGTTTCTACACATTACTAATCACACTTGGCTGGAATATTAGCTCTGTTTCAGTTTTTGTAGCCAGCACATGTGCTAAAACATACCTCAGGGACATAGTTATCCCTCCTTTCTCTCTCCTCCTCCTGCAGCTTGATAGAGATGCCTCGAACAGGTCCTCTCTGGATGCGCTTCATCAGATGTGTCACATACCTGATCCGGCAGACAGGTACACAATGTAAATTCGACTAAACAAAAACAACCCCAAAAAAAGGAGACTAACAAAGAGATTAAAAACGATACCCAGCAATCTTGTTGCGGAGCTTCTTGCTTGGGATGATGGCAATCTCCTCACACACGCGTTTGTTAGTGTGGAAGTCATTTCCCAGTCGGGTGTAGTACTTCTCGATGATGACCCGCGCGGCCTTCTTCACCGTCTTGGTCCTGACTCGTCCCTGCAGAAAGAAGTACAAGATTTCTGATCTGGTACAGCTTTCAATTCTTAAGCTTTACTGCTGCTCTTAGTTCCTTCCTATTGGGACTGAACAGATGCATCTTCAGACACAGAACTTGTGGCACTTTGCTCCAGGATGAGGTACTATCCTAACATGCCACAACAGTGAATGGTGTTGTATGATGTGAACCAAATTCAGCTTGACTGGTCAGCCTCACATTTCAAAAACTGATCCAAGTGTGTGGAAAGGTGGCTTGAATACGACTTGGAACAGCCAGGTTGTCCGTTTTAAGCTGCCTGCTTCAACACTTCGTCGCATCAGTAAGAAACTTCTATTACTGTTATGGGAAAGTAGGTAAGGTGATTGGAACAGGAACATGGTAGGGCTTCCTAGTACAACTAAGCTACCATCAATCAGGATCCAAATAGTCAAAATTACATTCAAATGGTAGGGATCAACTATACAGGTGCTCTCCGATTAATGATGAAGAAATAGTTGGGCAGTGTTCAAAATCGCATATGGTATTGAAAATGTTTGTTGGAGGGTCCCCTTGGTAACGCCGTCTGGACATCCGGAGGAGAGTATAGTACTGCGTTTCACTTATTTCGAGAGGGGGGATCAATTTAGAATGCAATTTCTTGCTTCAAATGCATATTTGTGCAAGTTGTCCAGTTCTCATTGTCAAGCCAAACATCCATACACAGGAGAATAACAAAATTAAGCTGTAGTGTATGTATAACAGATACCCATTACAACTTAAAAAAAATGTGGGATAAGGACATGCACAAATCATTACAAACAATTAAACAGCACACAGCTAGAAACCCCTTGCCAGCCTCAAACGGCTTTGGACAGGAAAAATTAAGACAGTGTTTCAAAAAGACTCACACTTTAGGCCTCAATACATAAACTAAAAGCATCACACTTGGGGCAGGCCACTTGAGGAGCAAAACGCAGAAAGCGGCCTTATTCAGATGGAGGTAATGATGAATTACTATAACGCTCACAAAATTATAGGGGCATTTACTTTTAAGTAGCCCCTCATTTTTGTGAGCAGTATTGTTTGAATCAGAATTGATACTAACACATAAGAAACCGTGTCACCGTCAGTACGATAAAGTGCTTGGGAAAACGATTGAATAATTACCCAAGACTGCAGAACATTCTATTACTCGAACCACGGACAAATGCATTACAATTCTGAAACATGTATGAGAATTACGAATTAACATAACGATGTAACACTGCAGCTACAATGTGTTACGCTACTAGTCTCGCTTCCTGTAAGAACAAAGTGTACGTTTAGACTAAACGACGAGCCTTTAAAACAATATTTTGCAGTTTACCGTAACTCAAACGCCCTACACAAGCATTTATAAAACCTGGTCAGTTTCTCCTCTCACGTTAGCAATAGGCTAATCATGACCGAGACCTGCTTCATTCGTATAAACCGATAGACCGGTTTCATATTTTCTATTCAAACGTGGGACTATGCGAGTTTAATTCTAACCCAGCCGCATAGCAATGGAGTTCTATCACCTTTCTACATATTTAACTGGACTAAGCGGCGTGTGGAAACCAAGGATTACAACAGATTACACCGCCATCGAAAAATTCTTGTACCCACCATGTTGGATCAGGTTAGCCGAAGAGAGCCAGCGAGGGCTCCACCGGAAGTTTAAAACCATCGACAAGAAAAAACACGTCACACTGCCCCCTTCTGGTAAACAGCCATGCGGTGGCTCTGTCCGAAACCTGCACTACTCCCTACAAAGTGTACAATAGGAACCTAACATCCCACACTCGTTTCAATCCAGTCCAGGACATTTTGGGGTTCCTATAAGCACGAAAAGTTCAACTGTAGTCTTTCACACCCGCATGATTCTTTTAATATAATCATAAAAGTTATGTTTTCTTTAAAAAGCTTTTCCTATAAAATGGCTCTCAAATGCTATTTTTGGATAGTTCTCATCTTGGTGAGAGATCATTGACTGCTATACTTGACTCTACAGTGCACTGAAAGACATTTTGCCCAGTTGACCCCCTAGGCCGTTCTGACCCATCTGTTGGAACTTCCACATTTGTGTTGTCCACCAGACACGTGCCATCTTCAATACACACCAATCTCTGTGTGGATCAAATCCAGGATCTGATCCCCAATACTGTTACGAGTGACGCTTACAACTTGGCGATATGAGCAGGCTGTTCTGAAGCCACATGTTGCCTCCCATGGCAGGGTCAAACAGCATTTTTCAGTAGGTTAATTCTCACCCACCCACACGGCAAGACTTTCTCAGGAATGTCTCAGTCATTTTTTTTGAACCAGCACGAACACCAGCATTGGCGCCTACAAGTGTGATCTACAGGTCCAGCTGCAACATCTGTGAGCAAATGTGCCTCACGATACTACACAGAACCTGTTTGCCTCCATTACCCAACATGTTATCTTGTATCCAGACTACAGAGATATTCTTAATTAAAAGCTGGGGCCCATACTAAATATGGACATATTAAACTTGGCTGCAGGTCCACCTTCCGACAAGACAATGACCCTAAGCACACAGCCAAGACAACACAGTGATAACCCTGTGAATGACCCTGAGTGGCACAGCCAGAGCCCTGATTTGAACCGAATTGCTCAGTTGCTTGTACCCATTGCTGAGAGACTGTTGAATGTAATAAGTGGTTATATGAATTACTGTTGTTTTTCTATAAGCTCATCTGGTATTACTCATCTGACCTCAATCAATAAGGCATTGTCATCCCAAGAACCATTCTCTGTAAATCACAATAGATTAATGTTTCTGAAATACCCAGACCAGCACCCACCCAACACCAACAACCATGTGACATTCATGGTCACTTTATCACTCAAATTTTGGAACCATTTTAATTCTCAGTTTGAACTTCAGCAGGTTGTCTTGGACATGTAAACATGCCTAAATGCAATGAGTTGCTGCCATGTGATTTATATTTGACTGATCTGATATTTGAGATAACAAGAATTTGAACAGATGTGGTTCATAAAGTGGCCTCATATTCATATTTTAGTCCAATACACAATGTGAATACAAAAGTACGTATGTGTAAAATGATCTTGTATGCGTTATGTAGAAAGTATTATTATTAGCAGTACTTTTTTATACTAATAGTCTGCAAGAAAGAATCAAGTTATGTCTGAATGCATCATATCAGTACTTAAATCTTGAGTAGGCTAGTTTTAATAAACTGTAGTTCAATATTACCTTTTGAGGTTTAGAAATAAAAATGTATTTAAAAAAAATGCTATCGTCACTGTTTTTACAGATAGTAATTACAATATTACTTCCCACTTGTTTACAGTTACATAATTTTTTAGTAATTTTAGTTCCATATTAAAATGAACAATCATTACTGCTACCAGTATTAGTTCTGAATTTGAAACGTAAAGCTTCTACTTGAGAGCAAATCATCAATCAAAAGAATGTTTATTAGCTAAACCCTGAGCTGATTGAAACAAAGTTGGTCAGTACTCAAACATCTGCTGGCGATATCCATAACCCTTTGAGAATCCAGCATCTTGGAAGGGGAACAGCCATCTATTTGAATTTTATAGTTTATGCAAATGGCCTCCTCTATACAAATAAGCTCGTGGGAACCAAACAGTTAGTACCTCCTTACTACGGGACAGTCATGCTATCTTACAGGAGGACAGCAGTAACCAGTGCTCCCAGACATGGATGGTTCTGTTTTCAGTATGTCAGTATAGCACCATCAAGGTTTGAGAGGTTATTCTTATGAGACAGAATGCCAGGTTCAAAATGACTGAGATCAATTGAATGTTAACAGAGATTTTATTTGACATAAAAAGGTCAAAACATGGGCTTCCCCCTTTCTGAGTGGAAGGAATAAAAAGTGCAGTTCTTGTGTGTGTTTCTGAAGCTTGGCGAGTATGCAAAGGCTGCCTGTCTACAACAAAAACTCCCACAAATCAGAATGGGTTCTTCATTGGAGCCTTTAAACATGTAAAGTGTAAGGATATAATTTAGAAGTGACATTCAGCATCTGAACACAATAGCAACACATTTGAGGGTCAGCTGATCCAGACATACATATATACTACTGTACATAAACAAGGATTTTCAATAAAACAAGGCTACACAGTGTCACTGATGCAAAGCACCAATTTAACATAAAAAAGTTACAAGCTTGCAAGTTGCTCCCCCTGTGGAAATCTCCAGCCTGTTAAATGTGAGCGTCCGAGGTGCGAGACACGTCTATGAGGTGCTTTGCATAAAATGCTGCACGATCATAAGACAAATCTGTAACAATGCTGGGAAAAAAGTGTTTCTTTAAGACTACTTACACAATCCTTAATTCCAGACCAATGCCTGCCAACTGCTTTAATAAATTTGCTATACAAAGCTTAATAACAAAAAGGCAAAACAAGAGTCTACAAGAGACTTCATTAAAGCATGAGACCATCAAATAATTGACTATGTTACATAATTTACAACAAGAAAAACAATATCTCTATTGACGTCAGTGTGTTTTATAAGTATCAGTTCCATCATACCATGTGTAATGGCAATGGTGAAGCTCTCTCACAACTTTGATGTTGTTTATTCAATTTACAAGTATTGCAGTTAAGATAAAATAATACTGTACATTTTAAAATCTGATAAGGAATGGTCTCTCAAGAGGTGCCCTCGCTTTTATTCAAGTAGTATTTCTTTGCTTTATAAAAATAAAACAGTGGTTTAATGAAGGAAAATTCCCAACACACCAACTCCTCCCAGGGCATACATCTGTGCGCGCGCGCGCACACACACGCACACGCACACGCACACGCACACGCACACGCACACGCACACGCACACGCACACGCACACACACACCATTTGAGTTAAAAGTTCAATAAAGCAAAAAAAAGTGACTTGATTCAAATAAGGCAGATAAAAAGAAATATGTACAATGTTGCATTTGCACAGAAATGAAATAAATTCAGCCCACATCCAAGTGTAGGCAGATGTGAACCAACAAAGAATCATATCAGTTTGTCACGCACATATTTACTGTTTAATCATACAAAAGAAGACTCAATTCAGCCTCAAGTGCAAAGATGAAAATCGAACTAAGAAGCCATAAACTATTATGGCTGTAGCATGTAAATGTTCATTCAAGTTTAATTTTCAAGCATGGTTGGACAAGAAGAGTGCTGACATTAGTCTAATACACTGCTCACAAAATATAGGGGATATTTCATTATGGGATACATTTTGTAGTATCCTTCTCCCTTTTTTGTGAAAGGTTTGTAATTCTGTTTGGTTTTTTGCATGGCATATCAACAATTAAAGATGAAACGCATTACTCCTGCAAAAGTAAATTAACCCAAACGTTTTAATTATTCTTTTTATAACTGAGAAAGGAGTTTTATGATTTCTGCATCAGGCATCATAAAGATGTGTCAGATCTGTAATCCTCACCTGCTAAGACACCATTCCAAAAACAGCCTTCACGTTTCAGGAGCCAAAGAAACTGGTACTACTGATATTTTAACAAGTACTATCTAAGCAACAATTATGTGTGATGCTAACGGAATATCAATGAACAAAAAACATACTAAATAGTTCTTGTTATGAATGAATAACTCATTTAGTTCTAAGGTTATGCAAAGTATTGCACTTAATCATACTCAAGGACTCTAAAATTCTCTGATTTAAACACTGCTTCAGCCAGTTTACCAATGAAACCATCTTAAGTCAAACAGTTTTGCACAGTTTTAACAAATCACAAGTTTTATAAGAAATGATTAAATTAGGAGAAAAGTACAAATTCAGCCCTTTTTCTCCAAGGAAACAAAATTTAAAATACTTACAAATATATACAATCAACAAAATCGCCACATACACTCAATGTACACAATCACACCATAAACCAATTAGAGGCATATTCCATTAAATTAAAAAAAAAAAAGGTGTTAATTTTGTTTAAAGGCAAAATTATCAGTACTTTACACTGTATCCATAAACTAAAAAACCCAAACAAAACAAAAAAGTAAATATTAAAGACAACCATAGCAAAAAGTTACAGTGCAAGTGTTGCAATATAATTGATGCTATAGGCAAGCAGCCAATAATTTACACATGGAGAAACATTCTAACGAACACCTTTTCAAAAAGACCTAGAACAGAAGGCAATTCTGACATCAGACTCCTGAACACCTATGGTGCAACAAATCATTCATCTGACACAAAACGTTCCGATTCTATGAGGTTTCAAGTAGCATAAAGCCAAGTTCTACAAACTATGCATAATTATAACTTTTAGGTATAAGACTTGTCAAGCTATCAGAGTTTTGCAATCCATCTCAAAGTGTATTAGTTCAGTGTACTAGGATTTCAATACATTTGATGTTGAAAGTAGCATATCAGTGGGTAAGACTCTGGAATACTACAGTATTTGAAAGAGTTTCATTCATCCAAATCCCATCTCTAAAAGACTTCCCATGCTGGGTAAGTTTAACTGTAATTTGAAAGCGAATACACATGTAAATATGCAAATAAAGTATTTACCTAGGACATGGGCTTGTAAAAGTGTGTCTGATTAAAGTGTAAGTGTCTGAAAAATCCCAAATTCATCTGTGAACTGGTCCATTCCAGAAAGACACAACGCAATTAGATATATCTATCTCCAATTGGCTGCATAAGGATCATGTCAACAAATTGATTTTGCCTAGTATTATGCCTCCATCTCTTCGTTTACCCCTTAAACAATGTTTATGTTTATGAAATATTCCAGCATGCACATAAAGTGTCCAAACAGCTGATAAAATTTAGTTAAAATCTAACTGTAAAGATGCCCGAAGTAAATAATCAAGAAAACAGCAAGCTAAAATTCAGGTTACTTTAATTGCTTAATATGCTTCATGTTAAAAGCTATTTTTATAATGCCCAATATAATGTCAACTAAGTACCAGGGAATTATACAAAACGTAACAAATCGCATTAATAAATTGCACTAATTATCTGAAAAAGATATTTAACATGTATAATTGCTGCATGCGTAACAGTAAAGTCAAGATCAGTTTCCAGTTGTAATAAAACTCTTTCATGGTGTAAATGTACGTAGTACTGGGTTTAACTAGGTTTCATTTCATTTGGAAATATGGTGCAAATCGCAAATAGTGCTTTCTGGAATGGACTCATGGTATCCGGATGCATTTTCTTAACCCAAGCACAATGATCCTGGCTGGTGTGAGTGCAGCTGTGTTTAGTGGCAGCCAACTAGGCAACACACGCAATTGCCCACAGTACCCAACCACTCCCACCCCAAAACAAACCTCAAGTATGGAAAACAGTAGAGTGAAAAAGTGCAATATCATGGATCATTTTACGCTTTAAGACTTAGGGAAAACTTATTGCACACTTATTAGAAGCTGAATGATTTGATAGTAATGTGCTATGCAGACTCGGACTAAAGAAGAAAATAAAGACTAAATGAAGATTCCTAAATTGGACCATCCCTTTACACTGCTGCTGTAAATGTATTAATTGAAGCCATGGAGCGCATCATGCAAACAACAATACGATTAAATACACAGTTCCATGAAATATGGCTTTTGGTTATTTACCATTTTACATGCCACAAATACCTTCAGGATAAATATTTCGATATACTGCATTACCTTTCAGATTTTAACCTGAAGGGGCAAACTCTTTCAGCAAGCCAATCATATATGCCAAGACCCTTTAGATATTCATATACATATACATACAGACATGGAACTTATTGCACTTTTACATGCAACGAACTTTGTCTCCTGGGCAACAGAATTGTGCCGTGGAGTTACAAACATGGTACTGAAAGGCTAAGAATTAGGCTGCATTTTCGAATGCTTTTTTATGGCTTTTTACGAATGGTGAATGCACACTTACAACCATACTCTTCATCTGACTTGGATAATTACAATGGAGTATAAGCGTTCTGTGCTTGGAGTCTAGGTACAACCAGGCAAAGTGAGAAGAATGGAAAAATATGTTTCCAAGACAACAGCAGGAATGGTGTGGACATTTGGGCTAAATTACCCTGGACATACTGCTAAAATGTTAAATTTGACACTGTAGAACAAATGCAGTGTAATGGTCCTCTACTGACCAGTTCTTCATATGGACAAATTTCAATAAAACATCTAAATAAAAAATATAAATAAAAGAATATCGAGAAGAAAAGGCAGAACAGTGCAAAGGGGAGACACATTCTCGCATAGCTGTCTCTCAACTGTTTAGGAGCCTGTCTAAAGCGGCGCTATAAAGCACTGTATTGGCCTTTTCAGTCCCAGTCACAAACGACCTTCTCTGAAGAGACTCACATCAGCGCTGCAGTAAAAATAAGGAGAGGAACATTTTGGCTCATTTGTGCCGTGGAGAACTTTTCTTCCTCTTACGTTTGAAGAAGCAGCAGCACCTGATGGTGAAAAAAAGATCAAAAGAAACTATTAGCTATGAAAGTGAAAGTTACAATGTCTATTACATTTTAAGAGAAAATACATTAATGTGCTAGTGATGATCTTCACACGAAAAACACAAAGTGAAATAAAAAATAAAAAAAAACAGACCCCAACAGACCAAAGAAAAGACACCATGACTGTCAGTCAAGAGATGTACAGACATGCGTTCAAGAGAGGGCCAAGACACGGAGTTAACTTCTGAGGCACGTGGAACAAGTCTAGCCTGTAGACTTAGCCAGCATGAAGAAGGGATCTTGTTTGCTGCTCCTGTCTACCATTGCAAAATGTTAGATCTACCCAATTACCAATTTTGACTCTAGTAGTTGAGAGATAAAAATATAGGAGTGATTCCCATGACTATGTTTCAGGGTTGTGCGATATGTATGGTTTACAATACTGGAACACTTAAACGACACTTACTACAAGAAGCTAAAACCTTGATACAGCAATAGATTGCAATATTCATTTTCATAATATACTACATAACATATTGATATTTTAAAGCAAGAAAGCTAGAAGCAAGAAAGAACACATTTTAAATTAGGTGAGTTAGGTGTAAACTACAATCGCTACTCCTGTAGATTTCGCAGTACAGTATTTTGGATCAAAACCTATCAGCTATATTCTACCAGATATTTCTTTAAAATTTCTTTTCTTTCTATATTTTTATAGTCAGTGTGTTGCTGGTTATACAAGTTCTTGTGCTCTGCTTCAAACATGATTAGCTGATCTGCCTGACAAGCAAGCTTTGATTGGTCAGACTTTGATAAAACGCATCCGAATGATGCTAAATTTAGAACAAAGTTTGTCGCATCGCAGTTTGTCCACTTTTTAGATAAACAGGAATCTTGAATTATCATCCTTTCCAATAAACACAACAAATAGCACATACAAATTGCACAGCAATAAAGACAACCCAGAAAGAATTCTGTTTTTAAATAGTGTTATATTTACGTTAACCACAAAGCCATCCGAAACCTATATTATATTAGTAACAACTAGTTTCATAAGAGAAGTAGTAGTAGCCTCTGGAATGACTGAAGTGGAATTATAAAATGCTAGTTACAGCAAAAGAGACTTTGGCCAACGTTTTGCTACACAGTTTGCATAGGTATTAGTACGTTCCATTTTAAGCGATCTGAATGCGCTGTGCGGGTTGGTACAAGCATTTGTACTGTGTGTCCATCGCTGGATTTGGAGGAGTACTGGAAAGAGAGACACTCACCAAAAGTTGAGCATTTTCACGCAGCTACAGAAAGCGTAGAGAGAGAGATAGAAATTAATACTGTACACACAAACAGGTACAGTGAGAAGACATGCAACCAGAGCGATAAACATCTCAAACGCACAAATACAAACTACACAAAGATGACAGGAGTAAGGTGATATACAAGAACAACTAGAAGAGACCGGAGACTAAAGGCTTTACAACAAGACGATGGAGTGTTACAGCATAAAAGATGGGAAAAAAAATGCAACATACTTCGCCTCGTCCACTACTTCCACTTCTGTCTGTGTGGTGATTGGAGCGTTAGAATGGGCTACCAGAGGGTCGTCTGCATTCAGTTCTCCATTGGTTGAACTTACAACCTACATCACAGAGAGAAAAGTTAAGCCAGTAGAAGCAGAAATAATTTATTATAGGACATCATTATAAAGTATTAAATTACCACAACAGCCAATATCAATATAATAAATATGTCTTTGTTAATTGGTTTAATGTCATAATGCGAATAAGATAAAACATGTCATTCTGACATTGGCTGTTTAACCCGTTCAGTGCTGAATTTAAGCATTTTTCTTTCGTCTCAATAACTCCGTGACATAATTACAGTGAGTTAATTACCATTACGCAGTGATTCCTATTTTTAAACACCATGTTAGAAAGTATGGTGTGGTGTCAAAAGAAAATTAATAAAATAAATAGACCTTCAAAAGACAGGCGTTATAGAGCAACAAACACTGGTACCTCTGTTCTAACTGTTCATTTGTTCCTGACGTCAGGTCAAGTACTAAAAGCAACGAGCACAGAACCAACTTTTCCCCATAGGGAATGATGTAAAATAAATTAAAACATTCTGGACCAGAAGAAAATTCAAACTGTATATATGCACTAATTTAGGTGTATTGCACATGTGCTCCTTGGGCTGGCATGATGGCTTAGTGGGTAGCACTTTTCACCTAAAAGCGAAAATGTTCTTTGATTGGTCCCAGGTCAGGCAGTCTGGGTGATTTCTGAGTGGAGTTTGCACATCCTCCCCATGTCTGCATGGGTTTACTCTGGATACTCCGGTTTCCTTCCACAGTTCAAAGACATGTATTAGACTAATTGGTGTTTCTAAAGTGGCCCTAGTGTGTGAGAGTATGTGGATTGGCACATCGCAACGAGTTGCAAGGTGGACGAGAACTGAGGTACCACTGTACTTTTTCCACTTTTTCTAAACTTCTTAAAGCCTCGAAGAGAAGCTAATTCTTTCAATTATAAAGACTTAATTAATGACATCATACCAATTATCCATAGATTGGGCATCTGCCTTTAAAAACATATTTGTAATTACCTTTCTAGCAACTACGCTCCTTCTTAATGAATATATGAATAAGATTATGGAGCACTATATTTGGAACATCTGTATACCTGCTCATTCATGCAATTAACAAATCAGCCAATCACGAGACAGTAGTGCAATGTATTATTTCATGCAATGTAAACAACTAGAATGAGGAAAAAGTAATCATAGTGATTTTGATCATGGCACGATTGGTGATGCCAGGCGGAATAGTTTAAGTATTTCCGCAACTGCTGATCTCCTAGGATTTTCACTCACAACAGTCTCCAGAGTTAGCCTCCAGTTAAACCTCCAGTAATCCTATAGAAAACTTTTGGGGTGTGGTAGAATGGGAGAAAAGCAGCATAACGAACACCGTGAAGAATCCACACCATGAAGGCTTGAGGCTGTTTTAACAGGAAAGTGAGGCAGTGCCCATTATTATTGTAGTGTTCCTAATACAGTGCTCAGCACAAGTCTATATGTTGAGTAGGCTCCGCTCAGGGCAATAATCATCTTCTTTATTTCATGTGACCATAAAAATCTAGATGGTCATAAAGAAGTGATTTGCATTTTACACATTTACCAGTGCAGGGCATTAAATGATTAAAACTAATAAGCATTTTGAAGCAAAACCAACCAGTTGAGGCTACTGCTTAGCTGAGGCCAAAATATAGTAAACACAATTAATTCAGAATTCGTACGTGCAGAGCCTTGCTGTACCTGTGCAGAGCCACCAAGCCGGTCAGAGGCCACAAATGAGCTCAGGTAAGACGGATTGGTGTGCTGATGAGGTTGTGTATCCCATGCACCCCTATGCTCCAAGCCGACCGTCTGCCCCCCCTCAAAGCACCAACACCAGCACCGGCGTAGGGTAAAACAAGATAGTAGGAGAAAAAGAGAGTGGCCATGCATTCGACACAGAGGACGAAATAAAATGTAAAGGATGCAGGCAGGACAGGTGTTAGGTGCAAAACAACGTGATAATGAGACAAAGGAAGAAGTTGTGAAAACATACATACACACAAAACAAAACAAAACAGGAGAGTTAAAAGAACTGGCTTTAACAGAACAGAATAGGCAAAAGCTAGTGGTGCATTTTTGCCAGTAAGCTTCTGAACACTTTCCTAAATTACCATAATTATGCAAGGCGTGCTCAAAAACAACCCATTACCAATCTATGAGCTTTTGTGTTGCAAGGCTATAAATGGCATACACTTTTAAATGGGAAGAGTAACTGGACAGATAATTTTTCCCATGGGTGACATGCATGAAGAACTCTGTGACCGATGATGCTTGCTGACCATGATGAATAAACATATGATCTAACCATCACAAGACCATAGCACTCTTTACTCACTCTCTTACTTTAAACCATTATCTCCATTTCTGCCAACTTCAATTATTATACACATTAACCATTGTGATCCTTTGTGATCTTTTAACTCATTTTGACTGTGTTCCTTTTGTTATTTGGATGCTAGTCAATAATAAGGAACATACAGTACTGTCTGTTGGGGTTTTAGCATTTGAATAATGACCATATATAATTATTCCTTTGCCTCTTAATTAGAAAACAACCACATATTAATTGCAGTGTTTAAAAAAACTGAAAAAGCAGCTTCATCGGGATGCCACGTTGACAATTCTACAGCCCAAATAAGCAGAAATGGTCAAAAGTTAGCACTGTTTTGAACATATAGCCTCTGATCTACCCCATATTTAATATGTACTTAACACACACTATCATAAGATAATCAATTCTATCTGTTATTCTGTCTGTGCATTCTTTGGGCTGATACTGTAAATAACTGGCCCTAGTTCAAAAATGTCATGAATACAGAACAGGGAAATAGTTGTAGTTTAGGTACAGCAGCTCTGTAGAGCAGCCAGAGCAGCTACAGGATGAATAAGGTAGCACCACTTCTTAAGAGCCAATCAGAGCGAGGCTCAGTCAGCATGGCAAATCAGAGTGCTGTGGGGCTGCTGGAATAAGGGAGTGGAGGTTGAAGCTTTTCCAGGAAGAAAATTAATTTGGGTCTCCTGGGCCATTTTTCTGATTCCACTACTCTCTTATGCTCTAGTCATTGCTCTACATTTCTCCTTTGCGTGATCTCTTCGCATGATTAAGGCGGCTGTAGTAATTTAAACCATGTCAAGAAGATTCTGCAGTGATTATAACCTTCGCATTTTTTTGCATTTTAGTGCATATCCATCAGAAATATCCCAATAGGTATTCCCTCAATAGAACTGGGGTTGTTCAGTGAGCTTGTTATACTGATGCAGTGTACCTGATTTCGTAAAGGCTGATGTTGTGAAGCTCTTTCTCTGTTGGCGTGGGACTCTCTAGTGATAGCAGAAGCTCCTGAATCCACATGAACTGATCCGACTGCCGATGGCTGCAGAAGAAAAGAAAATAATAGTTCAGGTCTCTGATATCAGTCATATGGTCAAGTAGGATTATCTACGGCCGGCTATTCACAAAAAGTGTGAAATAAAAGCGAATTAAAAAAAAAAAAAAAAAAAAAAAAAAAAAAAAAAAAAAAAAAAAAAAAAAAAAAAAAAAACTCATCATACACACAATTCTTCAGAAAATACTCACTATCTGTCTGCCAACCCAGTCATAAGTGTAGTCAAATGTATAGCCTTTTCTTTCAAATAGCTCAGTGAAGAGAGTCCTCAAATATTCGTAATCAGGCTTTTCAAAGAAATCTAACCTCCGTACATAGCGCAAGTATGTAGCCATCTCTTCTACAGGAGAAAAAAAAACAAGATCAGTCATAACTCCAATATGAGCAATATAAGAATTCCAATCCAACAACAAAACAGACAGGTTACCATATATTCATCAAAAAATGTTAAATTAAACTGTATATAAATGACTAGAAAAGCAATATATGGCAATACATAATCCTCTCACCATTTACATTGCAATAGACTTGAATACTTCAGACTCAACATATAAACTGTCAAAGTTTATGTAATCAACGAAATCCCAGAAAATATTAAGATATCAATTTTTGTGTTTATATAATGTCAGCTCCAGGGATGTTGGCTCGAAAAAATACAGATCAAGAAATTTGAAGGAACTACTAATATAGAATCTCCTCAGACCTTCCAGCACCTCAGATTTTGGACTCATCCAATTAGCAGGTTTTTGTGAGTTTACAGTAACTAACCACAACAATAACCACTTTTGCCAAGGGTGTCAATAATTCTTGAACAGACTGGTTCACTGGAACAATGTCATTGCAATACATCTCAAACTCCTTGGTTCTGTGTATTTTACCAAAATACAATTTAGTTAACTAGTACACAATGACTTCACAAAAAGAGATTTGTCTGAATACTAGATCAAGCAATATTAACACAAATAAAAGGTTAGGTAATAAAACATTTAGTTATACCTGGAAAGTTCTCACAGAGAACCTCAATGGGAGTGTTCCTCTTGGTGTCTCCGATTTTCTGATAACGCTCCTTCAGCGTGTCTGCCTATTGAACCAGAAATATATTATCTTATTCCAAGCAGCACCATTCTTTTTGGAAATAATTTTCAATAAATACTTGGGGAAAAAAACTCAAAATGCATCACATGCTGCACTCACCTTCAGTCCTTGCCATGGCAGACTACCCCTTAAGAAGTACATAAACATATGACCAAGGGCTTCAAGGTCATCCCGTCGACTTTGCTCTATTAAAACAACACAACACACAAATATCTAACGCACAAGATAATTCATAACACAGCTAACAAAACAAAGGTTAAATTCAGGGGTTTTAAAGCCAACAATACTTGCAAAATATGCTGCATGTCAAAAGCGTGTGAGAATGTATGCATGTACCTTTTCCCAGGTGTGTGTTGATGGACATGTAGCGTGCAGTGCCAGTCAGGCTTTTGTGTTCTCTATATGGAATGTGTTTCTTGGTTTCCGGGTCGATGTATTCCTTTGCAAGACCAAAATCTATTATGTGGATGATGTGCTCCTTTTTACTGCCCTGACGCCCGATCAGAAAGTTCTCAGGCTTGACATCACGATAGATTAGGTTTTTTGAGTGGACATATTCCATTCGAGTTAACTGCACACAAAAAGTATCTAAATTAGGTTTGAACCCGCAACATTATACTAATGAAACTTTAAATACTTAATTATTACTGTAGAAATGCGCTTGAGGTATATCAATATTGGCATGCATATATAAAAGACAGACTTAAGTTATAATCCAGTGGTTCCCAATTACAAACCTGGAAATTAAAATGTATTAATCCTAGTTTAACACACAGGAATCTGTCAGAATTAGATGAACTCATGGATCTTGGCAACTTGGATTAGCCAATATAAGTATACTCACTGGCCTTTTATTTAAGTACAACATCTGTGTTTCTATACTCATTGTCAATTTGATCTGTTCTAATACCATATAGGTGCACTTTGTAGTTATAGACTGTAGTCCAATTCTATATCCTTTGTTAGTTTCTTTACTCTGTTCTCTAATGGGTCAGGATAGCATTTGGGTGGTGGATCATTCTCAGCACTGAAGTGACACTGATGTGTCAATTCATAACCTTATTCTTATTCATAAAAATATTATTATTTTCATTTTGAACTTACTCTTTTTATTTTATTTGTGGTGTTATCTCACAAGGATTTGGTTACCCAAAGGCAATCCAAATTTCTGAACCAACAAACCACAAAGATTGGGATGTGATAAAGTAAAAATGAAAGGATTGTAGGATGTAGGATTTTCAAGACCTCTTTCAGGAACAAACCCTAGTTTGTTTTCTTGTCTGATGAGAAACAAACCATTTAAAAAAATGGCACCAACATAATGGTGAACAATAGACTAGAATATGTTAAAAGTATTGTGGGGTTTCATAAAGAGCCACTTTTCATGGTTTATGCTTTCCACACTGAGGCAAGTAGCTGCTGCAACAACCATAGTTACTTTAAATTTGGCCACATGTTCCGCAATGCCAGTGTGGTCTTCTCAAAACCATGTGTATATTTCACAATACATTTATTCTTAATATACAGGAAACTGCATATTCACTGTATTCACTGTCAATGAATTTCCTGCCCTTACGCCAAAACACTTGAGAAATACCCAGGAAACCTAGGATTGGAATTGGGAACCACTTGCACTATCAAATAAATAGCATCCTGTATAGATCTACTTAAGAATAGACAATGGACAACTGGTTTACTGAGTATTTGTCTAAAAAAACATATTCACCAGTTGAATTGCAATCATGAGGACAGTCTTCAAGGAGAATGTTCGATCACATAGGTCAAACAAGTCCTCCAGACTGGGGCCTAGCAACTCCAGGACCATTGCATTATATTTTCCACATGGACCAAAGTAGAAGACCTGTGGCAATCCCTCCTCTGACAGAGAGAAAGAGTAAAAAAAATTTGATTACCATCATCTGGTCAAAATGTCACCGTTCATCACACGTTATATAATTAACAGTCTAACCCATCCCCCTCCCCCAAATATCCCAAAAGGTGAATATCACCAAGCTCTTTATGAATCACACCGCACAAAAACAGTATAACATTTCAAACTTGCCAACAGGTTATTTGAACTGAACTGGTACATTTTTAGATAGGGAGCCAGTTAAGTTGGATGATTTATGATAAGCATAATTTTCTGTAAAGTAAATGTTATATCTTATTTACTAAAGATCAGAGGAGAGTTTAATAAAAAATAATTTCTCAATCGAATATGAAATATATTATTTTTCTCAAAAGCACTTATAGGTAGACCTAACATGTACCTTGACTCTCGAAATGTGTAGTGAGACAAGTAACAATGGAGATTATCAAGAGCTGTTTGGAATGAATATGCAGAATGTTAACAGTACTGTATTAAACTTTTTCAAATTGTGTTTTAACTAAGATTATTTAATCAAGGTAAACAAACTATGTGCAAAGTATCTCAACTACTGTTTGACGATGGTAATGACCGGTCAATGACCATTTTGGTCAACACCCTGTTTCACACAACGTAATGCAGATGTCAAACGACATATACCAGTAATAACAAAAATGTGATATGATTCCATAAGTGATATGATTCCATTACTGTGTAATGGTTCTTATATTATAATAATAAACACGTCAAAGCACTTGCAAATTTTATATTTTCTTCTCAAACACTCACTGTAACTTACACTCCAATGCATTGTCATGGTGCAAGTACACAAAGTTGTGTCTATATGCCAATATTAACAAATGCCACTGATAATGTCAGCTGCATATACTGCTGCATCCACTACTGAACTGGTCATTTATAATATAAACTTATAATTCTATGAGGCATCACTCTTATATAATATCTACTAGATTACACTCAATGTATACATAAACAAAAATGCTACTGATAGGTCAAACCAATCTGTCATTTATCTGATATATGCCTATTATGTAACACACTATGACAATATTCTCAATTCTTATTGCAAAGGGTCGTTGGCAAAGCTAATTTAATTGGACTCTGAAACAATATGTGAAGGAACATCCACATATGTTTGGTCAGAAACACCTTGTAGATAAAACATTTCAAAGGTTAAGAGCTAGACTTGAGTTGGTGGAAAAACTGCAAAAATGGGGGGGGGAAACACCCCTCACAACAACAGTGATCAGAAAATCATCTCAAACGCACCAAACCATAACTACAACACCAGAAGACTCCACCATATCATATTTAACCGAAGTGAGTCAAGAACAAATGCAATGGTTTTAGATTCACAGAAACAGGATACTGAAAGACAGACAACTTCCACCGGTCACAATTAATCAGTCCAATGTCAAGCTGTTGCTGGGGGTCTAATATTGCAGGAAATGATTTATTGGAATACCAGTTACACAAGGTTGCTGACCATGTTCATCCCTTTATTGTCAGAGTTCACCAAGCTTCTCTGTAGACGTCATGTTTAAATTTGAATTTAAAAAAACTGACTGGTTACTATTACAATAAATATAAATGAATACAGTCGATTTCGGTTAATGGGACCACATCAGGACAAGATCGTTTTGGTCCTAATAACCGCCTGGTGCGATTACACGAACATGCCCCATGTTACAAGACGGGACGTGCTATGTAACATATTAAATGTTTATTAAACCTTTATTGTGTGATTTACACGTATAGCGAACGTACAAAAAAAAGAACTACTGTTGCTTACGAACTTTGTTCATTGAAAAATAAATTTGCATCAAGTCTTTCAAAACGATCTACAACACAATGTACAGATACTCAGCATGCGAAGCATAATACTGTAAAAAACAAAAACAAAAAAAAAACAAGTTCTTACTAAATTCCAGTCAACGTTTGAAGAAAGCGGATATCACATCACACTGGATAAGTGACTTTTGGCTTCTTTTTTGTAGTAAATAGAAATGGGGGGGGGGTTTACATACTGTACACGTTTTTGGTCCGATTAAGCAGAATTTTGGACCAAATAAGTGGTATAACATTGCATGTATAGAACAGGATTTGATTCGGTACTTTAGGATTTAGTACAGGATTAATAAAAGATTTTTACTTTAGGACGGTGGTCCCATTATCCAGAATTGACTGTATATTTAAAAAA
Source organism: Parotocinclus haroldoi (assembly GCA_034779995.1). Lineage (NCBI taxonomy): Eukaryota > Metazoa > Chordata > Actinopteri > Siluriformes > Loricariidae > Parotocinclus > Parotocinclus haroldoi. The sequence goes on along the minus strand of JAUZST010000004.1, from coordinate 11,671 downwards.
ACCCAAAAAAAACCCCAATGCTTTATACCTGCACATTCAATTAAAATGATCCCTCAAATCCTATGGTGGTGTCTGGCCATGGAATGTAATGTCAGGAATGGATTAATCCTATTTACATTACTTCTTATGGTGAAATTTGATTTCAAATTTGAACAATAAGAGATCAAACAGCTTTCTGAAAGCAATTAAGTTAGAATCACGATGTTCCACTGTAATTGCCCATTTGTCTTAATAGCACCTAGTAAAACCACAGACATATAGATATAAGCCGAAGAATAAACCACAAAAATAAATGTCTGTGCCCACCCTTTTGTATTCACACATGCACATGATACACATTTATCTCATTAACACAAGCACTCTATATAAGTCAGCATGTGTCTCATCAACACTACAGGAGAACTGCTGTTTGCACCTGGGATTGCAAGTATAAAAGAGAACAGAATAAGTTTATGACACAGAACGAAATACTCTTTTTTTATATTTTCTTTTACACACACCTGCCAAAAACAACAATGCAAATACACCTAAACTGATTCACTTCTGTATATAGTGTTTGTTTGTTTGGTTATACCATCGCTACCTTGCGGCAATATTCACAGCAGACTGTTTCTTAAGTAAATAATATTTTTATACAGTTGAGCTTTGATTCCGATGCATGCAAGATACTTTCTATATGTTTTTTGTATTAGAAGGCCCAAGATATTTCTTTGTGTTCTCAGATTCTCTCCAATTCTTGTGTATTGGCTGTATCCAGTGATTAAGTTGTGCTACTACATAACGGTGGGGTTTCTGCTTTTAGGTGGTGCTGAAGGACAAATCTAGTGTGATCAATATGATTATGATATTTCAGTATATGGCATGGTTATTTCCTATTTTATGGTGGGGTAAATCTCACGTAGCTTGTTGCTTTCCTAGCTTTCCCCACACATGTGTAAATATGAATAATCAGTGAAGGTAATTACTAAAATAAGCTTTAGAAAAAGAAATAAGAGAAACGCTAAATCAAAACAAATGACGTAAAAGGAAAGCTTGCTGAAGGGTCACCTGTGCTGCCCAGTGTTTTATAAAACCGGTACTCCAGATGCAGCTGTGGTGCCCTCGACTTCACAGGCTCCTATACAACACAGAAGCAGAGCAGGCAGAATAAAAGTAAGGATCCATAGCAATTGTCGACTAAAGGTCTTGCTACTGCTGTGTAAAGTTATATTAACACCTAAAGCACTGTAATACTACACCTATAGGATTCCTTCATAAGCTGCTTATCAATAAATTCATTTAATGCAAAACAATATTAACTTCTGGCACTTACCAGTTTTATTGCCACATACTCATTGGTGTATAGGTTCTTACCTAAAAAAAGCAGGAAAAAAATGTTACAGCTTGTGTGCTTAAAATTGTGTTGCCTTGGTTAACTCTGTGTCATAAGCCCAAGCTTTCTGCTGAAAGAAATGTAATTACCAAGTGCCAAATGGAAATAAAGCAAAGAAGTGGAATTTACAAATCCACCCACTAGGAAATCCATTATATACTTCTAAAGAATGGAGAGACCTGTAGTTTTATCGTAGGTACCCTTCAACTAAAAGAGACAGAATTTTTTAATAATTAATTTGCATTTCATTGCATAAAATAAGTATTTAATCACCTACAAATCAGCAAGAATTCCAGCTCTCACATACCAGTTAAGTTTTTATTTAAGAAGGTCTCTTATTCTGCACTCAATACCTGTATTAATTACACCTGTTTGAACTTGTTACCTGTGTAAAAGACACCTGTCCACACAGTTAATCAATCATACTCCAACCTATCCACCATGTCCAAGACCAAAAAGCTGTCTTAGGACATCAGGGACACAGGACAATAGGCAAGCACCTCGGTGAGAAGGCAACAACTGTTGGCGCAATTATAAGAAAATGGAAGAAACCCAAGATGACTGTCAATCTTCCTTGGTCTGGGGCTCCATGCAAGATCTCACCTCGTGGGGTAAGGATAATTCTGAGAAAGGTAAGGCATCAGCCCAGAACTACATGGGAGGACCAATGGTCAATGATCTGAAGAGAGCTGGCACCACAGTCTCAAAGATGTCCGTCAGTAACATACGACACCATTATGGTCCTTCAATCCTGCAGATGTGGTCCCTCTGCTCACACCAGCAAAATGTACAGGCCTATTTAAAGTTCACCAATGACAATCTGGATGATCCAGAGAACGCATGAGAGAAGGTCATGTGCTCAGATAAGACCAAAGTAGAGCTTTTTGGTATAAACTCCTCTTGCCATGTTTGAATGAAAAAGAAGAATGAGTACAAATACAAGGACATCATCCCAACCATGAAGCACAGAAGCATCATCTGTTTTCTATTTGATCAAAAACTTATTTCAAGCAATAAAATGCAAATTCATTATTTTTAATGGATTTTTGGAGACTTTAAGTGCACCTATGATATAAATTACAGACCTCTCCATTCTTTGCAGGTAGGAAATCGGCAGTGCATCAAACACTCATTAAAAGCAAAATGATTGCTCGATCACATTGTTAGGATTGATCATCTATCACAATTTTAAGTATTTGAATATACTGCTAACTAAAATTAGAGGCCATTTCAAAATAAGAAAGAAAGAAATGTCCTAACAAATAGCAAGCTGGACTTCTGAAACTGGCAAAAAAAGAACGTGACATGGCACACATGACAGGGGTTGGTGTGACACACTAATAAAAGGACAGAGAGATCTTACAGCATCATAAGGCATTTACTTCCCAAAGATGGGCAGAACATCAACAATTTAGAGCTAATACCCTTTCCCACTTTACACTGTCCTACCAAGCATATATTTATCATTAATCTGTGATGAGTCATTCATATTTTACAATAAGTGCATATGTGAGAGAGATATGTGCAAATCGGGTTTGATGACTAAATGGTATTGATTTTTCAAAGCTAAATGCTTTATATATATCACGCTTATATGTGGGTGTATGTAGGCAGTGTGTGAATGTTTTGGGAGCTAAAAGGGGTTTCAGCAAAGGCTTTAATGTCACAGGAGGTTTGACTTTGCATGTGATGCATAAAGCCTTAGTGAACCATTAGTCTTAATGGTAACTGTGCACCTACAAGGTGGACAAGAAAAGTGTCAAGAATGATTACACAATGCTTAAACGCCCCAGAAGTGGCACATACAGCATTCCAACTTCAAACTTCTGATTTTTCTCACTAGTTTTTCTTCAAAAGACACCAATGGCAAATGCTGCTCTATAGCAATACAGATAATCTCTCTCGAAAGAGTTGCAGGAGAACATTCAACTTAACACTCCTGTGTGTGTATTGCTGTGACTCCCAGTAAATCTGACAGCTCCTACTGAATATGCCTGGCTACTCTGGGCCATTATTTTTTCACATTTGTCTCATGTGAATAACTGCCATTAGCAACCACATCACTTTTTCCAATTGGGTACAAGGGACACAAAAAGACAAAGACCAAGAAAACATAAGACAAAAGACAATATAATTTACATAATGGTACATATTGCAAATCTAGTAAACATATGTTATATATGCAGAATTCACAGCCAATTACAAATGGTGTTTGGAAACTCATTTTGAAGTTCCCTGTGCCTGTAGAACTAGAAGACTCCACTGAGGCACACAAAAGTATAAATGTGCCATTAGAAAAAAATTGCTCTGTGACTATTAAAATACTAGACTAGGATAATACAGCCAGCGTGAGACAGAGACGAAACATACCAAGCTTCAATTCGCCAAAGTTTCCACATCCGATCTTCTTTCCCACTCTGAAGTTTGGCCCAACCATCAGAACGCCGGAGGAACCAGAACCAGAGGGTCGAGAGTGTGTGCTACGGCTCTGAGCTGTCTTCGTGCTCCTCGCAGGCCTATCAGCCTCTTTATCCCGCATGTGCTCCATGGCTGCGGGAGCCACAGGAGCAAGAGAGGCCCCTTAGAGAGCACCTCAGCCTGGTACTGCTGGCATGGGAAAGTGAGATCAGGTACGACACACCAGGTCCTCTTACTGCATGATGTGGAGGAAACACAGCTGACCTGAGCACAGGAAATAGTGCAAAATTTATTTGAAGTGTGCTGTGTAATCAGCAGACTGAGGTGAATAGAATGAGTCATCTAAAAATGCTGTAATAATCTACATAGTGTATAAGGAGCTTTTCTTTGATCGCTGGTTCTAAAAGTGAGCGTTAGACAAAAGCAATGTAGTCTTCCTCTGTACATGTTGGTTAGGCAACACAGTTGAAATTGTACAAAATATTAGACTATTTATTTGTCATATCATCAATGGCTATTCACGAAAAGGAACAAGTTTATAACAGTACTGGTTTTAGAGTGACTCACATGAACAGCCTATGCAAGCAATTGGAACTTTAGAGTAATGAGAAAGTTTACAGAGTTACCAACTGTTCACGCCCCTTGCACACGGGAAATAGTTTACTTCAGGCATTAGTTCGAAGATGAGCAAAGTTTTACAGCTTCTTTGACCTTTGTTGGTGAATATTTTAATGCATGTCCATCTTGAATAACAGTGTAAAACCCAAATTTTGATGAGCTGTCAGTAGATGAACTCTGATAAGACCCTAAGCTATAAACAGCAAGAAGTACACAAACTTTTACAAGAATAATTCAAGTGAAGACATTTTGACTAAAGCAAAAGAGTAATAAAAAGCGTAAAAACATAA
>JAUZST010000003.1:9421-31169 GCA_034779995.1 Parotocinclus haroldoi | reverse complement strand
CAGTAGTTCTTGTTTGTACGTTCGCTATACGTGTAAATCACACAATAAAGGTTTAATAAACATTAAATATGTTACATAAACTACAGCATATCCTGTCTTGTAACATAGGGCATTTTTGTTTAATCGGACCAGCTAGTTATTAGGACCAAAACGATCGCATTCCGATCTGGTCCGAGTAACCGGATTCGACTGTACTTTCATAGCTTGCTATACACTAACATGTTTTCTTATTTCAGGAGACAGCAGTTTGTTGGTGAGGTGCGTTTTGCACTGTTTGATACTTATTCACAAGCATCTAAAAAGCTCCTGGTTGCAACAGATAAGAATATTTTTGCATCGCTAAATTCCAGAACTGGAGAGCTTTGTAAGTGTTGTGTAAAGCATCCATCTTTTTATCATTAGATTTCTCTCACATACTTTCCACTATAAACAATGTAAACTTGTGTTACTTAGGGCTTGAACTATGTCAACATGGATAAAACTTGAGCATTAGCATTCATTCAGTACATTAGTATGATCTCCCTGTTCCTGTTTCTTAACACAGTGTGGCGACATGTGGACAAGGCAGGACCAGACGGACAGATTGATGCCCTTCTTTTACATGGGCAAGGTAATAATTCGGGATGTGAGCTTTGTCTTAAATATAATTTTTTGTACAGTGGTAAATGGACTTTAAATGTAACATATTTGTTTTGTTTGTAGACGCTGTTGTCGTTGTGGGGAATGGACGTCTTCTTCGTTCCTGGGAGACCACTATTGGTGGCCTGAATTGGGAAATGGTGCTTGATACTGGAAGGTTGTTTCAAGTGATATTCTTTGTTTTAAGAATGTCGGTCTTTATTGTTCAAATGCATTTGTGAGTCCGTTGTCTACTTTAAGCAGATTTATTGGCAAAGGTCTGGACTTTTATTTATTTATTTTTTTTTTAAATTTTTTATTTTTTGGACATTTTCAACACACAAATTTTATTTATTCCTCTCTTGATTCACTCATGAAATTTGGATTTTGTTCCATCACCCAACCTCTATAAAGGTGACAGAATGCTACTATAAAAAAAAAAAAATCCGATACAGTTTTATATTTACTGCTCCTCAGTTATTGCAAGCTTCCCCAAAGTGGGAGGCAGGAGACTGTGAACATAAGATGTAATTGGACTGGGTATGATGGATTGTGTTTGCAACCAAGCCATGCAAATTAGTCAAAAGAGTTTAGGCAGGTGTGTTTATGACAAAATGTTATTAGTGCAATTCAGGGGGTTATTCTTGCATCTGTATTTTAACCCTGGAATATTTTCCCTTTTTAGTTTCCAGTCTGCTGCTTATGTTAGTATACAAGATTCTGTGAAGTATGTAGCAGTGCTAAAGAAATCAGCCATCTCCCTTCATTACCTTTCCAACGGGCATCAGAAATGGGTGGAAAATCTTCCAGACAGGTAGAGACAATATTGTTTTTAAGTTCAGTTATGTATACATATAGACACTTTGCCACATTGTTGCTCTGTATTCTGCAGTGACACCATTCACTACCAAACCGTTTATTCTGGAGGAAATGGACAGATATTTGTTTTGGGTGTGGTTCCCAACTCCCATATTGTTTTTGTTGAATACAACATTGAAGATGGAGAAATCATGAAGCAGGTAAAGCACTGACGATAATGGACATAGTTTAAGTAATTTAATGTATTCAAATACTTTGGTGGTTATACATGGATTAATGCTGTGGTTGTGCATGGTTTTATAATCTTCATTCTTTAACGTGTAGTGGGGCCTAAAATTTGTAAACTATGGTGGAAAATAATATAATAATACAGGCCTTGCTTCTTTCAAAGTAGGAGAACTGGCTCATTGGCTGTCTAAATACTTTTTGGCCCCACTGTAAAGGCTCTCCAACTCTTGCCAAAAACATATTTTTTGGCTTTACAAAGGTCACATTTGTATTGTTGTTTCACATATTTTAATTATTAATGAAATGGACACATTATGTAAAAATGATTTAGTTTTGAACCATTAGATGTTTTTTAACAAACAGTGAAACCTCTAAATAGTCTTTGTTCTGGGAAATTGAATTATTTCCCCTTGTTATGTCTTATGGGAATAGCACTGTCTGATTCTTGTATATTCAAAACCCTCTTACAATCATGTTGCTGTAATATGGTGGTGCTGGAGACTTAAACCCCCCCCCCGATTTTCAGGAAATTCATTAATTCATTCTTAAATTCAACATATCAGCAATTCCATTCCAGTGTATGCTGAATTCCAACACAGACACACCTTATTATACTTGCACTGCAAATCGAAAGTTGTACTTGGAATTTGCCATTAATCTATGGAATAACACAAAAATGTTCATTTTCACTTGATCACGAATTTCCTTCTAATATGAAAACCTGAGGAACTGATCATTTTGAACTATATTTCTATATGATGTTCAATCTATATTTATTTACCATGTATTATTTTGGCCACTACAGTAAGAGAGCAACACAGTGGATTTGATCTGCATGATAGACTTGGCGTAGGTGTTTTTTCCCCTGTCCTGGGACAACCTTCGAATTGTATCCAGGATTGGAACTAGAACTGGATGTGGCTGTTAAGCACTCGCACTGGAACACTTTAGAGAGAGCATTTGACCTAATTGCATGTCTTTGGAAAACTGGAGTACTATTCCAGACTGAGAATAATCCCAGGGACCTCTGGATCTGAGAGATGACGGTGCCAATTACTTTTAGCTCCAGTGCCACCCAAGATATATTTAATTACGCACTTTCAAAATAATTTGACTTTAACGTCCATATAATTTTGCCTAAATGTTGCTCACGACATATTGAGAACCTTGTCCCTAATGTGTATTTAAAGTCAGCTTTTCTGATTTTAATTATTGCAACACCCAGTATATTTGTCTGATTTGGAATCCTCTTTTCCTTTTTTTGGTTTTAGAGCTCTGTAGCAGCTCCATGGTTGACTAGCCTACAGACCAGTTGTGCCGTGGTTGGTCCTGGAGTGCTTCTATGTCTTGACGTGTCAACAAAGTCCATGTACACCTTGCCATTGCTGTCTGAGGACCAAATGAAAATGACCCAGATTGTACTTCAGGTATTGTATTCTTTGTCCTAATTTTGTTCAAGTGAACTTCCATGCATAGATTCATAGCTGACATTTTGTCTTGCAGACTCTGGATCTAGAGGTGGCTCCAGGGTTTCAACCGCTTCTGATCTCTACTCAGCCTCATCCCGCCCGTCCTCCTCTCTCTGAGTTTTTCCTGCAACTGGGGCCAGATCATCATGTTCTTCTGCAGCTCAAAGATGGTGTCGTTGCTGTTCTCAGAGATTTTAATCCTGTAAGCTGTTCAATTTTCTTTTTGGAGAAGGAGCAAACGTCTGCGTTGCTGGTAATACTAGTGTATTGATGTTTTTTTTCCAATTCAGTCATATTTGGCAGCATTTGCAACAACTGGGGAGAAGACAGTAGCTGCTGTTATGTCACCCAAAAATGAAACTGTGAGTATTTAGCCAAGAGTTACTACATTTGGTTATCTCGCATAATTTGCCTTATATATTTTTATATTTGCCTCAATTTTTAGGCATGTGTTATCAACTTGTACGGTGCTGACACAGGAAGAAGGCTTCTCGATACTTCTGTGATTTATAACTTGGATCCAAATGGAGGAAAGCCAACTAAGGTAAGTAATTGCAGGTACAGTTTAAGCACGAGAAACAGCAGGTCTAATGAAATGCTAATCATGTGTGATTTGTTGTTTCAGTTGTATGTTCATGCTTTCCTGAAGAAAGATGATTCTGTGGGGTATAGGGTCATGGTGCAAACAGAAGACCTTGTGCTGACCTTTCTGCAACAGCCTGGTATGTAAGGTTTTTATCCTTACCCTCAGTTTTTAATAGCTCCAGAGCTCCAGGTTCGAGCCCAGCCATTGACTTTGTGGAATTTGCATGTTCTCTTGAGGCACGTTGACACCCAGCAGTTCTAAGCACTAATGTGGAAGGAAACTACCGGTAGCCGTGCAAACTGTGCTTGAATGACTCAAAATGAAGTATTATCTCCACCATTGTAGAGATCTGTAGGCTCAGTAAAGCCTGGACCTTACTGTTTGTCCCATTGTAGAGAAAAGTTCTGTTGTTTGAATGGCTACAAGTCAAGTCAGATTTAGGCAGACAGCCCCAGTAACCTGAGCCATGCATCCCAGTCTAAAACTAACCAAATGCCTCTGTAAATAAAATGTCTTCGCCTAGACTGAAGTATTTGAATCATCAAACTAAAGTGGGCAGTTTATTCCATAGGTATGGGGCCATGGATCAGAGCGCTTTTCCGCCTGCTTGACATTTTTTTTATTATAGGAACTAAAAAGTCCTGCACCCTGCAAGACAGAGTTAACTTTGATAATGTGGAGAGCTTTATATGTTACAATAAGTATTTTGTAATCAACACGGAATTTAAGAACAGGACTGATTTGATAATTTTCTAGTTGGCATTCGAGTTGCTGCATTCTGCACTAGAAGTTTATTTACAGGTCCAGCAAGTAAAGGATTAACCCCAAGGTTGGATCATTGTTATAAATGCATGAACTACTTTCTCTGCATCTTAAAATGAAAGCATTTTTCCAAGTTTGGTAATACAACTCAATTGAAAGAAGGCAATTTGTGTTATGTTGCTAATGTGCATGTCAAGGGAGAGATCAGAATCAAATGCGAATGTTTACAGTTATGTTTACAGTATGACATTAGAGAACAGCCATCTAGATTTAGAATAGCCAACTTTTCTACTACAGTCTTGGGTCCAACTAATAAAGCCTCAGAGTCAAGTTAAATTAAATGACATTCTTTTTTTCAACTTCCTTAACACATTTTTTAAATTTTGCTGATTGTAAGGCCGTCGTTTGGACCTGCTGGTATGTATAGCTGTGTATCATCTGCATAGCAGTGAAAACTAAAGCCTAGAGTCATTGAGAGCCTAGAGGTAGCATATACAGGGAGAATAATAGTTTGCCAAGCACAGATGTGATGAATATCTGATGATATTAATAAATCATTAAGTGCTGTTCCAGTACTGTGATTGGACCTGAATCCTGAGTGAAGTTTAACATATGCTCTTGCACCTGAACCGATGACTACATGCTGGGTCACTATATCTGGGACAATTGCTGTACTCTGACATGTAGTCCAATTATTATAGTTTCGTCACTCAAGGTTCTTATGCGCTGAAAAAAGTACCTACGCTAAAGGTCTTTATGCATGGTGTTCTAGGAACTACAGTCATAGTACACTGCAGCACTAAGTATTAAAGTTACACTGCATTATGTTAAAACGAATCCTGAACAAGAGTAAAATTAGTAAGTACAACGAATGTTGTTCCTGAGTGTTTTTTACCATACTATTATTGTGCTAAGTGATGCACAACAACCATTAATGGAGAGCTATATTAAGAGCTATTATTCTATTTATTTCTGCTGAAAAAAGTTGGAATGAATTAACATAAGCTCTATAACGATAGCATTGTCAACTGATAGAGTATTGAGTCAACTGATAGTATTTTACTGATTTGTCTACATTGAAACAAAATCTGTTGCAGGCAGGGTAATGTGGACAAGGGAGGAGGCCCTAGCTGACGTGGTCACTATGGAGATGGTTGACTTGCCGCTTACTGGAACACAGGCAGAACTGGAGGGAGAATTTGGGAAAAAAGCTGGTAATGTTTCTATGTTTAATTTGATTTAGGGTCCTGATTACTCTGGAAACCTTTTGCCCTCTAAAATGACTTTTTTGTTTTGGTTATGCTAATCAAATTCTGACTAAATGCTGTGACGCTACAGTAATTTAGTTAACACTTATATAAATTATACTTCGTCTTTAATGACCATGCTTCAGAATAAATATGTGCACTGTGCCGAGTTTTACTAATACTCCTTATTCTTACTTAACACGCTCATCTTCCATCTGTCTGGCATACCCCGTGAGTTTTGTTCTATCTCTGTATTTACTTTCTTTCCTTTTGCCTTTTTATTCTGCTGCACTTGGATCCAGCTATTCAAGGTAATTTTGAAAAATTGCTTCTTTTTTTTTGTTGTTGATTTTTAACAATATGGGCACCTCGATAGCATTTTTGTTGTTTGTATGATATAGCAGTTTCAGTTATAACAGTTTGAACCTGCAACACTAAATGTGTCTGAAACTTGATTGACACGGACAGAATTATGAGCTTGGTGATCGCTTTGTTTAATCACTGTGCTGTTTGCAGATGGCCTCTTAGCCATGGTTTTAAAGCGACTCTCATCCCAGTTCATCCTCCTGCAAGCCTGGGTTGCTCATCTGTGGAAACTTTTCTACGATGCTCGAAAGCCCCGCAGTCATGTTAAGAATGAGGTGACAATTGAAACCTTGTCTCGAGATGAGTTCAACCTGCAGAAGATGATGGTGATGGTGACTGCCTCAGGAAAGGTAACTGCATCATTTATCTCACTAGATGTGTCTCCTGGACAGGATTTCAGTGGATAGGAGTTGTTGTTCCAGTTACAGGTCTGTCCTCACTCGGGCACAAGCGTTCAGGTCTTTATGTTAGCCTAGGCCCGGCCACTGGTTGGCTAACACCTTAAAGCAATGTGAAACCCAAGCTTTGAACAACCCAAATGTTCAATACTAAAGTTGCATTAATTTCTTTCTCAGCTCTATGGCATTGACAGTAAGACAGGAACCATACTGTGGAAGCAGTACATGGAAAACATTAAGCCCAACTCTGTTTTCAAACTGATGGTGCAGCGGACGACTGCTCATTTTCCTCATCCACCTCAGTGCACGCTACTCATCAAGGATAAGGTAGGGCTGTGTTAATTGGGTTCCTTGGTTACTTTGGTGCATTTATAAATACATATACATGGAATTCAGTAGGGGTTTATGATTAGGGTTTAATGATGCACTGTGACACAAATGTCACCATTTTTATCACGGAGATAATTACGCGTTTCCTGTATAGACCATTTTAGAGTGGGCGCCACTATCCTAAATGGGTGATGGCCATTGTTGTTGCGATCGTATGCAGCATTTTCCGTTATGGTGTAATGGTCATGCAAACTGAAGGACTTATTTTTACTTATATTTAAAGATATTTGTATAGCACACACAACTGCTACAAAAATGTACTTGACAACTGGGTATGATGACAGGGTCTGAATTTTTTTTTTTCCCCATTAAAGACAGCCCTTTTATTTATTTATTTTTTATTTGTTATTAAAATAATTTTAGTTTCATGAGAGCATGTTTCTTTGTTTAAAAACATACAGATGTTTTACATTGTTTACCCTTACATGAATGCCTGTTATTGACTGTACAATCAATAATCGTGAGAAATTGAAAGAAACTGAAGTCCACCGTGAATCAGACGGTGAGCAGAGAACATTGTTACACCCCCAGTGTGCGATATTGACAAAAATATCTATTTTCTGAGATTTGATCAATGACTATAATAGACAATACTTTAGCATTTGCTAACCTGCTACTAACTTGCTGCAGAGCTTCTATTGTAGCTTCTCTGTATAATATGTAACTGGGTGAAACATTTCTTTTATGGAATTACAATTTAAACTGTCTTTTGTCTTTTAAAAAAGAAATTAGCAAATATTCAAATATGCAATTACATGTACGCTGTACAATGTGGCATTTTTGGATCGTTACACCCCAACCATCACTGTTATGTACTGTTGAATGATCTATATGTTTTGGGGTTGTTTTTATTAATATGTGACTGATTTAAATATCTGTAGGACACAGGCCTGGGAAGCCTCTATGTCTTCAATCCCATTTTCGGAAGGAAAAGTCATATCAGTGTTCCAGCTTTGCCAAGACCTGTGCTTCAGTCTCTGCTGCTGCCGTTAATGGACCAGGACTACTCTAAAGTCCTTCTGCTCATAGATGACCAGTACAAGGTCAGACGTTCTTTTAAACAGTTTTTTTCCTATAATGAATAAAGAAAATGTCTTGCTTATAAGGGAAGTTTGTCTTTCTTCCTTTTAGGTCACAGCTTTCCCATCCACTAAGAATGTCCTGCAGCAGTTACAGGAGATGGCATCCTCCATTTTCTTTTACTTGGTGGATTCCAGCCAAGGCAAACTGTCTGGGTTCCGTTTGCGCAAAGATCTGTCCACTGAGCTGATCTGGGAGTTGGTTATTCCCACTGATGTGCAGAAGATCGTGGGGGTAAAGGGCAAGCGTTCAAATGAGCATGTGCACTCCCAGGGCCGGGTCATGGGGGACCGCAGTGTTCTTTATAAGGTATTACTTAGTACTCCTGTGTTATCTTTCTGTCTCGTTGTTAACCTTTCATAAAGCCCCATATTAGAAAACACTATGGCAGTATGGAAAATGCACATTAGGAAAACTTGATTTGATTGCAGACAGTATGAACCTGTGATATTTCATGTTTTGTCTTGTCTACTTCATTTCATTTGCCAATAGGCGACCCTTAGGCCCTACAACACACATTGTCACTATTATCACAGACCCCAAAATATGTAGGGTTCATGCTATCTGCAATTAAGTAAAAGTTTTAATTGCCTGTACTGTCCCACCTTTTTTCTGAATTGGGGTTGCAACTAATCTGTTGGGTTTTTTTTTTGTTTTTCATTATTTGAATGATTTGGGGTTGTTACTATTCCTTTCTGCTTGTAGTACCTGAACCCCAACCTGCTTGCAGTGGTGACCGAAAGCATAGACAGTCATCAGGAACGCAGCTTTATGGGAATTTTCCTCATCGATGGAGTGACTGGCCGTATTGTCCATGAGGCTGTGCAGAGGAAGGCCCGAGGACCTGTTCATTTCGTGCACTCTGAGAACTGGGTGGTGGTGTGTATACTGCTTGTTTTCTTCTGTTCTTACTGCTTGCTGTTTTTGTTAAAGCTATTTCCTTATGAGGTTTTCTGAATGCTGACTGTTAGCCATGTAGCCTAAGTGTATTTGAGCCTGTATACCTCTTAGATTATTGTATTTGTAATTATTTGTATCATTTTTTTTTTTGTTGTTGTTGCTTCAGTATGTTTATTGGAACACAAAGGCTCGGAGGAATGAGTTCTCAGTGCTTGAGCTCTTTGAGGGAACGGAATTGTATAACAGCACAGTGTTCAGCTCTTTGGATAGACCTCACCCACCCCAGGTGCTGCAGCAATCCTACATATTCCCCTCTCCCATAAGCACCCTGGAGGCCACGCTGACTGAGAAAGGCATCACCAGTCGACATCTCCTAGGTCAGTTCTATGCTTTTAATTCACTGTACATGAAAGAGAACTTGTTTGGGAGCTCTGACATGTACAAGCTAACTGAAATGTTTTATTCAGTGGGACTCCCTTCAGGAAATATCTTATCGTTACCAAAGATGTTTCTGGACCCACGGAGACCCGAAGTGGCCTCAGAACAAAGCAGGTAACTATTGAGCTGTTAATCAATACTACATAGCTTCTGTTTATTTAATTTAGAAGCAGTAATGTTTTTAATGTATTATTTCTGGATGTCTTTTGCAGGGAGGAAAATCTAATCCCATATTCTCCTGAAATGCCAATTCGCACAGAGTGGTTTATTAACTATAACCAAACAGTGTCAAGAGTAAGGGGTATTTACACTGCCCCTTCTGGCCTCGAGTCCACATGCTTGGTAAGTTTCTTAGAGGAGCTGTATTTAATATCATATTTGGAAAATGTTATGTCATTATAGTTATGAGTGATTGATATGCCAAGTTTAGATTAATGATTAAAATGCCACTCACACAACCTCCCTTATGGAGGATCAGTCATTGTATTGCCCATTTTATTACTTGGATTCAGAACAGTTGACATGGATAGCTAAGATGTTTTAACAACGAGATGCTATGCTATTCACGACCACAAATAAACCAATGATAACCCAGAAAGGGTGGATGCTGAGTATATGTACCTTCCTCTTTGTTTGCCAACATATACTATATAGAAAAGCGTTTGTGTACTCTAATTATTGAGCTCTACTACTTCAGCAACTCCCTTTTAACGCTTTCACCATTTAAAGCATGCATTTTTGCATTCATAGACAGTACAGTGACAGGAATTCGCAGAATGACTAATTTATAGGTTTCTGCTTGTTAGAAGAAGGTGGTTCATCAACGTCCTGCCCTGCTGTCCGTAAAGTCCATAGATAGTGTTCCTTCGTTTATCGCGGGGGTTACACTCCAGGACCACCCGCAGTAAACTGCAGGCCGTTTGGGTGGCATCATAGGGTTTGAATGAATTCGGTCTATAATGAAAACCACATACAAAAACTCTACATTAATACCCATTTTTTTAAATGTCATTTTTTTGGGTTTCCCACAAACTTTTGTCTATATACTTTAGTAGTTTGTGACTAAAAACTCAAATTCAATTATTTGGATTTTATTCAATGAATAAAGCCCAAAAACAACACAAAAGAATAACACATTTGACAAAGATTTGGAAAAAGGCACCCAAATGAGAAAGCCACTGTTGGTAGTGTATGACTGCTGCCTTGCTATTTTACCTGGCCAATGATATGATCTCCAACAAAATGGTGGACAATCACTTCAGAAATAATCAAACAATTCATCCTCGTTACAAAAGAAGTGGATGTGCCCCGCTTAAAACCACTTAAACACATAGATATGAGCCAGGTCCAAGCAGTTGCTGACACAGAACAAAGCATGAACTTCTCTAATCACACATTATTTCATTTTCTTATCTGTTTAATCCTTATCTGTTTCATCCACACAGGTGGATTCTGAGGTCAGGATCATGTGCTAACCTCAGTGCCACTGTTCCACTGTCTCTTCAATTTTGTAAAAAAATTTCGTCCGTTCTAAAAGGAGTTTGGGGAGGGGTAGTTTTAGGGGAATTATCCCTTGGGAGAATTGCTACTGATACCCAATGTCCTACATTTTCTAATTACTATCTAGTTACTGTTTGAGACTTTTTGCATTTTAGATTCTGCTAGCCTGTGTGTTTTGTTATTTGTTCATTTATTTAACCAGAGAAATATTACGGATCATAATCCAGCATACAAATGTGTTTTTGCCTGGTTAACAACCCTTAAAATTTCCCTTTTCTTCCCATAGGTTGTTGCTTATGGCCTTGATATCTACCAGACCAGAGTTTATCCTTCCAAACAATTTGATGTTCTTAAGGACGATTATGATTATGTTCTCATCAGCAGCGTACTTCTTGGCCTGTTCTTTGCTACTATGATCAGCAAGCGACTAGCAGAAGTCAAACTGCTTAATCGTGCATGGCGATAAAGCACAACTGGTCTAACAGCTGGCTTGTTTCCCTTCCTGCCATGAGATTGACAAAAGATTGGCAGCACTGATGCCCATGTTAGATTGCAAAATTATACATTGACCATTTAGAATTTTTGCAGCAACAGTCAAGTTTGGTTTCAGCTTAGATTTTTTTTAAATAAGAAATGACTTAGTGGGAGTTATTTAATGCTAGAAATGTTTAATACAAGGCTGGAGTCAAATACACTTACCTGACCATGAACGTTATTGAGTATCTGAGCCGAGAAATTACTTTGGCATCCATGCCAAAGAGGTTATTATTAATTTATTTATTGTGTAAAAAAAATCAGACTTATGAGAAAATAATGATCTTCTAATGAATAGTGAATTATTCCCATGATCTGTGTTTTAGATAAGCATCATATTTGGGATATTTAACTTGTCAAAATTTACATTAAGGTTATGATTAATTATGTCTGTGTTTGCACTGGTCAAAAAAAATCTAAATTAGTTTATCCTTAAAGTTAGTCTAATGTACGGTAAATGAGTCCAGTACCCCAACTGTTTGATGCTTGGTGCACCTGGTTTTGCATTATTGTCATTTTTAATAATGGCACTTAAATCAGCTTTTATGAGCTATCAAACGGGGTTGAGGGCTTACTGTATGACTTTTATGAATATGGGGAAATGTCGGAAGCTTTGTAAGATGATGTGAAAAAATTGTGATTTCAAGAAACACAATAAAGTAAAAATGTGTTACTAAACTGCAGGAGTGGATTGTGCTATTAAGACTTATTCAAATTCACCAGTCATCACTATTAAATGATCATAAATGAAGTATATTAAAACCTTTGTTCTGCTTTGCAGATTATTTTGAATTGTATGGAAAATCCCTTTTGTTTGGACACTGTTCCCCATGACCAATATGAGGAAATAAATATTGAGATCTTTGTAACATTGTCGTGGGTAAGATTGGATTAAACTGCCATGTATGCACTGGGTTCATTTATGTCAGATGCTGATGTTTTTGCACATGGTCTAGGATTAACTTGATTTATGAATGCTTTGTTTATCTTTTGAAATCCATTTGTAACTGACCGACTATAACAGCCAGATCTCAGAAGGCCTTGCATAACCATTTATTTTGTGTGAAAGGGTGGAGATAAAATGTTCACATCCAAAGTGGTAACAGGAATAGTTACAGTGCTCACAAAAATATGGGGATATTTCATTTTAGGATACTTCATTCCCCATTTTTTAGCAGTATCTTTATAGTAGCAGCTTTGTACAATATATTATATTTTATTATTATTAGTATTATATTTTTCTAGTAGTAAACACAAAACACCAAAAATGGTAATTATTACAATGAGTAAATTATTATATATTATATAGTAAATAAATAATCATCTGACAAAGAAAAAATAAGTTTTGGAATCAAATAACTCAAATATTGTGAATAGAGTGAAAGGATAAGCTTAATTGGGGAAAACTGCACATTTGAAAGGAGGCTCTAGTACCATGTTAAATCTCTATTCTGGATACATGGGGTTGCAGGATTTCCTGCACATACATTGTGCAAATATGCACTGTTCTGTAACTACATATTCTTGAGAGAAATATTAAACATCAAATACATTTAACATTTTACTTCCTCGTTTATTTGTTTTTACTATCAGTTAATTTGAATATGAGGTATTGTAAGGTCTGTCACACACTAGGGACACTTTAGAGACACCAATTAACAACTAAAACATGTCTTTGGACTCAAACTGGAGTACTCATAGTAAAGCAAACATGGGGCAGACAGGTAGATACATTAGATATTATAATGGGGTTCACAAACGTTCAAACCCCATTGTAAACGGTTATGCGTAGTTAATTACAAATTATTTAATGCATTTAATTTTCTACTAAGATCATGATCAAGGCATGTTAATCAATCTCTCTTAGTACAAGCTCATAATAGAAACCAAGTTATTCGTTGGCATTTCAGTGTTGAACATTGTCATCACTCTGACGACACGTCCTGTTGTTTCGTGTCGGCAGATTTACCTCATTTCCTCCCATACAGTCTATAGAGGATCACAAGATGGCGTCGAGTGGAGGAGATGGAGAAGCGGAGTGGACCGCAGCTGTGCGGCCGCTCTTATCCGCCTCTTACACGGCTTTCGAAACGAAAGAGCTACCTCAGCTTATAGGATCCATCGTAAACAGGTCAGGGCTGGTCTTAGTTTCGGATATTTTGAACGTTGTTGTTTGGAAATAAACGCGGAAATCTATATGGGCTAGCTGTCCGTAGCGTAGCAATACACTTGTCGCTAAAAGCAAAGCTGAAGTGTGCTGTATGGGATAGTAGGGCCGTGTCCCAAACTGCAAACAATTTACTAGTATGTTCAAAATAAGAGGAGTGTTATTTTGTACACTATTTATTTAGGTAGTAGCTGTTTGGGACACAGCCCAAGATATTCTGCTTCATCATCAGGCCGAATAACATTGATGTGGCTCATTAAAAGCGCGTCGGCTTTTAATGCTCAGCTTTTTGCTGTAGCTTTGTTGATATTTTTATTTGCGAGTGAGTCTATGGTCAGCACTTTGAACTGATGTTTTGCTGTTCTGGTCAGAAATGTAAACCCGGACTTGTTAGCCATTAGCTAGCTAGGCTAGTTCGATGGTTTGCTAACGACTATAGCTAGTCAGGTGGTTAATGCTCTCAGTGCAGAAACAGGTTTAAAAAACGAACGCAAGATTAAACCCTTTCTGTCGTCTTATTTAACATTAAAACGCTTGTCGACATGTCTTGTGTAGCCAACTTTCTGACGAGCTGTTAGTTACAGCTTCTTTGACGTTAGCTTGGTAAAGGCAGCTACATTTGAAGTGTTGAACTTTCACGTAACGTTACAGGATTAAATGTCAGGGTTTTCTTTACACGTTATTCATGGTTGTGTGACTGTTTGTTTAAAATATAGTTTGTTGCATTGTTGTCAGCTGCAGTTGTGGTGAGTATGCTAAGTATAGAAACCATACTCAATGTATGCCATGTTTACTACTCACAAAATAGGGGATATTTAAAAAAATCCGAATGAATACATTCCTAATGAACTATCCCATAATTCCTGTGAGCTGTGTACGTGGACCTGGGTACCAATATGGCATTTACATTTGTACAACAGGAATGTACAGGACCGTAGTAGTCTAGCGGTTCAAATCCCACCTCTGCCAACCTACCACAGTTGGGTCCTTAAGCAGGGCCCTTAATACAAAAAAAATGTTGCTTGATTTATAAGTCACTCTGGGTAAGATGGTCTGCGAAATGCTGTGAATGTTTAACAGCCGCATTAGGCTACTTGGTTTTAAACAGGAGGTTACAACAGTGGTGTTAGTCTACTAAGTGTATTATGCCAAGAAAACTGCAGGCAAACCTTAAAGCATATACACAGAATCTATAATGTCACTGCATATTTCAAATTATAAAATTTGGGGAAAAGTAACAAGCAGCTTTGTTACAGAATTGGTGGGTAGCACCGCTGTCTAACAGCAAGAAGGTCCTGGATTCAGTCTCAGGGTTGGGGTGACACAGGTCCTTTCTTTATGGAGTCTGCATGTTTTCTCTCTGTCTGTGTAGGTTTACTCCAGGTACTCCGGTTTCCTCCCACAGTCCAAAGAAAGGCATGTTTGGATAATTGGTGTGTCTAAAGTGGCTCTTAGTGTGTGTGTGCGCGCGCGCGCCCGCCTTACGATGGATTTACTCCTGCCCTTGTGTCCATAGTTGCCGGGTGGGCACCGGCTGGTCGACTTAACCCCATGTGGATTAAGTGGAAGATAATGGGTGGATGGACAGTTTTGTTACGACCCTGTGTATGAGATGGCAGGAACACTGGAGAGTATGATGAACCTGATACTTTTGTTTGACAAAGTGCATTAATTGACAGATTTACGAACAACATGGAAGATCAGCCAGAAGAAATGGGTAGTGAGAGAACAAAGTACTACTTGGAGCTTGTTACAAATAAGTGAAATGTTTCTCACACACACAACTAACAAAGTCTCTAAGCACATTGATCCGTCTCTAGTAAAAATAAGTACGGCGGCAAAATAGGTCCTATAGGTTTGAGAACCAAAAAACCGAATCTGTAACCGAAAATTAAACATTTTGTAATAAAAACCGGTTTGTAAACAGAATATTTCTGTTGGTAATCGTCTGTTTTGTGTTTAATATTCTTGAAGTATCCGTTTTTCGATTTCTTTGCGGCTTTTCTCTGTTGCGATTCTCTGTCTCGCTTTCGCTTCAAAAAGTTTCTCGCGTCTGACTTTTGGACCTGATTTGACAGGGGGGAATCTAGGCAACCAGCTCATTCTACAGAGCCCGCTACGTCAGCGAAAGAACGCCACCCTTTTACCCCGATTGGAAAATGGTCGAGAATGAAAACGGAAGCTGTTTGTTTTCTCATATCAGCTAGTTTTAATGATTATTCCTTTTAATACTGAGGCTTTGAGTTAGACTGCTAACTGGTTAATCTATGTAGAGTGTTAACTTGCCTCAGTTTAGTTAACATTACGCAGCTCAATCGCTTTGTGGAATAAAGGTCCTGTTCTGACAGTGTCCTAATGTGGAACATTTATACACAGCTCCCTGCATAAAACAACGTTTAGGCTAAACTATATGATGTTTTGGAAGCTTAACAATAAACGTTAAATCTGAATTAAAACGTAAAATAAAATCTATTGATATAGCTATATAGAAAATGATGTAATGAATGCCTGTTGCTGGGTGGTTTGTTCTAGCTTCTTAAATCTTAAAAATAAGTCTTAATATTATGTTATCAAAATATCACCTACATTAAGAAATTAGTAGTGTGACTATAAGCCTATACAACGTACTGTGCATTACTAAGAGATAATTGTTAAAACTATCTTCCATGTGTTTATTCCCGACTATCTTCCAATCGGGGTAAAAGACTTTTGTGCTTTCACTGACGTAGCGGGCTCTGTAGAATGAGCTAGTGGGTGGGGCTTAACTCCAGCAGCCAATATTTGCTTAGATTCTTCCCCCGCATCAAATCGGGTCCAAAAGTCAAAAGCGAGAATGAGAGAATCGCAACGGAAAAAACAAATATTTCAAGAATATTACTCTCAAAATAGACAATTACAAACAGAGATATTCTGTTTACAAACCGGTTTTTATTACGAATTGTAATTTTTTTGATTACGGATTCCGTTTTTTGATTCTCAAAACTTGAGAACCTATTTTGACGCCATAAATTAGGACTAATAAGCAAGAGAGTACATAACCGGTAAGCAGGTTACACGCAATCAGAGGATTGATGAACTGTCTATGCTTGTGGATTTACAGCGTTGATCGGCTGTTGAGGTTACTAGATGTTTACTACTGCAATTCTAAGATACGTTTTTATTTCCCATAATCGTTTTTAAGATTCAGGTTGTTAAAGTGAATGGATGTTGATCAGGTTGTTGTTAAATGGTGCATACCCGAACTACTGAATGACTTGTATTCCTGCCCTGTCTGATCTCAGATATGATGTTACCTAACAAGTGGACAATGGACATTAAAGTAGGGAGGGGCAGAATGATAGTATTTTATTGTATCATTACAAATTTTGTATTGTCTTAAACGAAATGCATTTCTGTGCATACCAAGGATCTTAAGTGCTTAAAGAACACTGCCCAACTGCGTGATTTACTCTAAGAATTTAATTAATCCTGTTTAATTAGATGATGTAAAGCACATTTTGAATGTAAAGCACTGTACGAAGTAAGTAATAATGTGAACTTTGGTTTGTACGTTAAACGTTTCTACGTTAAAATCAGCTAATAGGTTGCCAAATATTTCCACCTTGTCCCCTTTGCTTGACTTCTGACTTCCTTCTTCGTGGATCTGAGGAAAGGAAATGTAACGTAAAACTGAATCCCTCTGTTAAGTGAGACATTTTCATGGCAGTCATGGCTCATCTCTTGTGGGTGAAGGTTGTAGAGATTGGGGGAGGCATGATTGTTTATTTGCGGATTTATTTAAAAAGGTAGTCAAACAGCTGGTATCACTGACATAACTAAGATTTATATTTTGTGCTGTTTATCAACGTTTCACAAAATTTAAGGAGAGGAGCTGGAGTGGTGTTGATTGTGTCATGTCAAGGCCAGTTTGTTTATGTAGCGATATTTGCAATGGAATGTATAATGTGAATGATGCTGCATGTTACACAACATCCACAGTAACCCGCTGATGTTGTTTTATTCTGTTGCTTTGAAATGTCACAGTCTTTTAAACATAACAGAAAAAGACAAATCCTGTGGGAGATTGGGTGTTGGACCTTGTGTAGTTATTGCTAGATGAATTAGCTCTATGCTCACATGTTTGCCTGACAGCTGTGAAGCTTGTGGTGGTGCATGAGAAAATTTTGATGAAATGAAAGCACCAGGAACGAAATGGAAACTTAACTCTGGTGTTTTAACCCTGCTGTTGTATTCACCTCCCTCCCCTTACTTTAGTGTTCCCAGTCAAAATTGACTGGTCTGTTTTAACTGCTCTTAGATTAGCACAAAAAACATTTTTCATCACCAAATTTTTTATTCAACATTGCTTAGCTGTGAACAATGTCTCAAAGTAGTGTGTAACATTAATTTATAGAATTAGACATAAAATAACTGCAGTGAAAATACAAATAGGCGCTGAAAATATATTACTAAGTAAACATGTAATGTAAAAAAAAAAAATATTAAGCCCAAAATGTGTGAGAATTCATACACGAGTGACACTCAGGTCAGAGTGGGCCTTGCAAACAGGCATCACATTTGCAGTATCTCAGGCTTGTTTTGTTGTCTTTAGGGGCACAGAGCTCCCAACGCTTCCTTTTCTACCCATGTCCCAGTTGGGGGAGAGCAGCCAGGGCAGCGGCTGGGGCTTGCACACTCCTAACTAGATTGGCAGAGATTGAAACAGTGTATAAATACTTAAATAAAGATAGCGTCCCTACTTCGCGGATGGTCCAGGAACGCAACCCCCACGATAACCGAGGGAAGACTGTATAGGAAACACTGCAGTATGCTAAATAAAATATATGATATGATGTTTGGGCAACATCCAGCTCATATAACGTGTAGTTTCACAGAACGAAATGTTGGCATTGAGTCATGCTCTTTGGAAGTGCACTTTTTATTTTTTTTTTAAACTTTTTATTAACATTACAATCGGTCATTTAACGGATACACTCTTAACATTCAGGCCATCACTGGTCAAAAGCCTTGCTCAAGGTCCCAGCAGTGGCAGCTTGGCAGAGGTGGTATTTGAACCCTGGACTTTTTTCAGCTGTCAAGTACCTTGAATGCGGCACCACTGTAGTTCTATAGTCCTATATGTAGATTCCTAGAGAGCTAAGCACATTATTTAAGGTATGTCCTGTTACGTTCCGTGAATCGTGTTCTTGATCAAAATGATAATTGATTATCGTAGTATTTTATGCTATAATGTTAAATATGAAGGGTATTTTAGCCAGAAAACCTCAATATCAGCTTTCAAACTCGTGAAACCTTTAAGT
The DNA here is from genome assembly GCA_034779995.1 of Parotocinclus haroldoi. NCBI lineage: Eukaryota > Metazoa > Chordata > Actinopteri > Siluriformes > Loricariidae > Parotocinclus > Parotocinclus haroldoi. The sequence goes on along the minus strand of JAUZST010000003.1, from coordinate 12,367 downwards.
AGGTAAATGCAGCGTGGCGCTACTGATTAGGATGACACAGTGGTGCATTTCTCAAATTATTTTCCTAATTTCCTAAGCTTTCCTAATTTAAGGTCTAGACTTTTACGAGTTTTTCTTTTTTTATAGTGAATCTGAAATTCTTCATCATGATAAACAATATGAGCCGTTCTACTCGTCCTTTGTGGCACTTTCAGCACATTACATCACCACAGTATGTGGACAAAGTAAGTGTTCTATTTTGTGCTATTAAATATTTAATGGCCAATTAAGTTATCTTATCAATTAATTATCAATTATCAATTAAGGTAAGTTATCATAATAAATATTTGTCTTTGTCTATTTTGTGTACCTAGTCCCCAGAAATCAGTTGCTGTCAGTAGCTGCTGCGTGTAAAGTATTGATTGAATTCTCACTGTTGCGGCTTGAGAATCCTGATGAAGCATGTGCAGTTTCGCAGGTAAGACATTTTTGACCCCAATGGCTAACTATGGCTGCAGATAATTTTGCTACTGTGACTGTATTCACTCATTTTATTCATTTATGTATTTTTGCTGCTTTCAGAAACACCTGATTCTCTTAATAAAAGGTCTTTGCACTGGTTGCAGCCGATTAGATCGAACCGAGATCATAACATTCACTGCAATGATGAAATCTGCCAAACTTCCACAGACTGTCAAGACCCTTTCTGATGGTGAGGGGCTTTAATGTGGTTCTACTGTTTGAGTTTAAAAATAAAAGCCACAGTGGCACTGTTGGTATGGCAATTTATTTACGTAGTAATAATACACACGTGCGTCCTGCTGTGTTGCTCTGGGTAGAGCAAAATCTTAGCAAATGTGAGACACACCGTCTTTTTTTTTTTTTTGTCAAGATTTCAAGAAGTCAAGATTTTTTTGCTCTTAGTTTGAAATTGTGCGAAATGGTCACCTGTTTGATAGGGTGCAATTATGGTTGTGAGGGGTAAAGAATAAGCCAATACTGCTTGATTAATTATTATTTGAATTTGGTTATATTAAGCTCTGAAAAAATATTTGCACTTCTTAAGAACATTTTATTTTGTGTCGCATCCAGTGGCATCTGAGGAAGTTCACCCTTGTTTAGAAAGGATTAGTATGAAATCTAGCAGGAGGGACATAAATGTCATCAGTGGGTTCCAGAACCTCATCCTTTGTATTGAGTTCAGAGTTCATGCTTTGCTTATGCAATGTATTTTGGTACAGTACTGAATGCTATTATATATTTCCTGCTATTTTAGCATTGTTTGTTTTATATTTTTTGCACTTATATTGCATGTCTATCTTGCCAGGTTTACAAAGTGTAGTTCCATGTAAATGATCCTTTAAAGTAACAATGAATTAATTTATCTTTCCAAAATAGTTATTTTATTCCATTTTTAAAATTATGAAATGGTCTTGTGTAATTACTGTATTGTAATGTCCACTGTTACTGTGATATCCAGTCACAGCCCCTTGCTCAGTTACTGGCACCCGTTTTAAAGATGAGTTAAGAAGTATTCAGTGCTGTTAAGTAGCTTAATCTATATAATAAAGAACCTGATGTTCACTGTTGAGTATAGTGGAGGAGCTGTGATGATGTGCAGCTGTTTTTTCTTAAACCCTAGTGAAGCACATTAGAAAACATGACATCATGAAATGCTATGGCATTTTAAATGAGCTAGCAGGACAATGATCCAAAACGTGACCCGACAAATGCAAAAATGCTTTGGTGAATACGAACAATCATTTGCCATAGCCACCTCAGACCACTAATTTAAATCCCATAGTAGACCTGTGGTGGAGCACAAGATCAGACTTAGGATCTGGAGTCATTCTGTAAAGATGGGTGGTCTTGAATTGACTCAACTATTTTTCAATACTTCCAACATTATCAGATGTTTTAGGAGAAGACTAGGTTATATTTGTTTGAAAAGGGAGGTTGTCTGAAGTATGAAAATTGGCACGTTTTGATAAAACTATTATTCCTTGATTATTTGGATTTCAGTGTAGGTACATGGGGTTTTGACCATACCTCCCACCCCTATTTCTCAGATGTTGAAATATTTAATTGCATAACAAGGAAAACAAGAACCATGTTAATATACAGGGTGAGTCAAAAGTCACAAGACATTCTTTTATTTCATAAACAAAAGGTAAAATGGCATCTCTGGATATCCCAGCAATAATGGGTGAGGGACCCTATCCTTTAGGCTATGTCTGGAACATGGCTGCTATTCTGAAAGCTGCCATATTGGATCAAGTTTTTCCAATGAGAACGTGGTCATGTAGAAAATCAAAGAAGACCAGAATTGTCTCAGAAATCGATTGCTCAAAACTTTTGTTGTTCATCACAGTTAACTAAAGATGGAATTGACAATTTTGTTGTCCGGGAAGCGCAGCTGCTGTATCATAGACTTCAGCAACCAACACCCAGAAAGACCACCTTTTTCACACAGCACTGGTGCATCCCTTATAAACAAATTCTGAGAAACTGTTCACGTAATGGTCATCCAAATGCTGCTTCCAACAAAGAAACCTCAACAATGGTTTTTACAGTCTTTGCAAAAGTGTTCACTGTGCAGCACGTGATGTTTGACTCACCCTGTAGTAATGTTTTCTGCTGTGTCCCCTTTTTATAGAGGAATATTGTTGACCTTCCCAACTCCAACACACGTACACCTCTTTTGCTTCTAAATTCCACTGGAATTTATATTAAACGAAGCTGTGACTTTGCATTGAAAAAAAATGAAATGCATTTTAAAGTTTATTTTATTATAAAGTTAAAATAAATAAGTTTACAGTGGAGATATTACTAGTGTCATGCATTATGTGTGTGTATATATATATATATATATATTTTTTTTTATTTTTTATTTTTTTATTATGTAACAGAATTCATTGCTTTACAGCAATGACTTCAAAACATAGCCAGCTAGAGACAGAAACACCC
>JAUZST010000002.1:0-52498 GCA_034779995.1 Parotocinclus haroldoi | reverse complement strand
ATATATATATATATATATATATATATATATATATTTCTGCGCTGTTTACTTTTTGCAAAGGTTGTCCGTATCCTGTAGTTAGGACTAAATTTTGACACTAATAGTTTAACTGTGTTGTGTAACATCCCTTTGTCAAAGGAACAAAATATTCTTGTGCAGTAATTCTTGATGGGGGTCAGATACTGTAGTAAAAAACAAGGAATCTGAGACACATCTGAGGCAAAATCTCTCCACATTCTCCAGGATCCTGTTTTCTCTCCTGTGGACTTTCCTGTTCAGCTTTCAGTGGGGTTTAGGCTATGAAATGATAATGCCAAAAGCTTTATTTTGTAATCATTAGAAAACATATTTTGTGGGGAATTGGAAATTGTAATTGGGATCATTTCCAACTTGAAATCCAACCATGAACTGACTGTAGATAATTTTCATTATCCTTTCATTTCATTTCATTATCTACTCACTTATCTCTTTGCTGTAGACATTTTCCTGTAAAGACATGCCATGTATCCCTAGTGTTACATCAGTTAACACCCAACCATACTTAACAATGGGAATTAGGAATTCTTTTTGTATAACCATCATTTTTGTGCTATTTCCACATTCAAGGTTCACTGACAAAATACTGCTGGTTTATTACAGCTGCAGCTGTAAACAGTAAAATTTTTGCCACAGTGGTTGGTGTGTGTCATCTTTAGTTATGTAGCTATTTTTATAGCCAATGCCTGATTCATTATAGACAAGATCCTTGATCATATTTCATTCAAGTATTCTCCTGCCTTCCCCTTGATAATAAATGGCTGAGGAGATTAGGCATGTTTGTCACATCATATGCAAATGCAGTAAATCATTTGTATTATCTCCTAACCATGTTTCCTGCTTTCATGGTTAAGGAATTAACAACAGTGCATAAGAAAGGTCAAATACAGTGGGTACGGAAAATATTCAGACCACTTAAAATTTTTCACTCTTTGTTTCATTGCAGCCATTTACTAAAATTACAAAAAATATTTCTCATTAATATACACTCAGCATCCCATCTTGACAGAAAATACAGACATAGAATTTTTTGTAAATTTATTAAAAAAGAAAAACTGAAATATCACATGGTCATAAGTATTCAGACCCTTTGCTGAGACCCTTATATTTAACTCACAAGCTGTCCATTTCTTCTTGTCCTTACTGAGATGATTTTACTCCTTCATTGGAGTCCAGCTGTGTTTAATTGAACTTATTGGACTTGATTTGGAAGGGCACACACCTGTCTATATAAGACCTTACAGCTCTCAGTGCATGTAAATGCAAATGAGAATCATAAGGTCGAAGGAATTGCTCAAGGAGCTCAGAAATAGAATTGTGGCAAGGCACACATCTAGCTATGTTTACAAAAAAATCTGCAGCACTCAAGGTTCCTAAGAGCACAGTGGCCTCTATAATCCTTAAATGGAAGAAGTTTGATATGACCAGAATTCTTCCTAGACCTGGCCATCCAGCCAAACTGAGCAATCGTGGGAGAAGAGCCTTGGTGAGAGAGGTAAAGAAGAAACCAAAGATTGCTGTGGCTAAGCTTCAGAGATGCTGAAGGGAGATGGGAGAAAGTTGCACAAAGTCAACTATCACTGCAGCCCTCCACCAGTTGGGGCTTTATGGCAAAGTGGCCCGACAGAAGCCTCTCCTCAGTACAAGACATATGAAAGTCTGCATCGAGTTTGCCAAAAAACTCATGAAAGACTCCAAGACTATGAGAAATAAGATTAACTGGTCTGATGAGATGAAGATTGAACCTTTTGGCGTTCTAAATGGTAAGTGTGGAGAAAACCAGGCGCTGCTCATCACCTGCCCTATACAATCCCAACAGTGAAACATGGTGGTGGTGGCAGCATCATGCTATGGGGGTGTTTTTCAGCTGTAGGGACAGGACGACTGGTTGCAACTGAAGAAAAGATAAATGTGGCCAAGTACAGACATATACTGGAAGAAAACCTCAGACTGGGCTGAAGGTTCACCTTCCAACAAGACAATGAATCCCTTAATTTTGTGAGCAGTGTATATGGTATATGTCCTGGACTTGAGTGTGAACAGGAGCATGACATAAATATATGCAAAATACTAGATAATCTTAATTAGTTTTATATTTATTACATTGTTTATTAAGTTAGACATGGGGTCCTAAATAATATAAAGCAAAGAAAGTTGTATTGGTAGTACCAGCAAGAATTTAAAACTACTTTCACCCTGAATTCAGTGATGCTCATGTTTTGGTGTTGAGTTTGTATGTGTTGATCTAGTGCCATTAGGACCAGACACAGCAGTGCTTCTGGTGTTTTAAAACACTACTCACTCACTGTCCTCTTTATTAGACAGATTTACCTTATTGCACCACCTCATAGATGTAATGTCAGTCAACTGTTGTTGCACAATTCGTGTTAGTCATTCTCTAATCCTTCAGCAGTGCTCACAAGATGCTCGTAGCTGGAGATTTTTGGCTGGGGGAGTATTTTCAGTCCAGCAGTGATAATAAGGTGGTTGAACACTCCAGCAGCACTGCAATATCTGACCACTCATACCAGTCCAACACCCAAATAGTAACTGATATGTTGTGGTTCACTGGGCACCAAAGAAAAGGGGTCTAACAAAGTTTGTAGAAAAACAGATGGATTACAGTCTGTAATTGTAGAACTACAGAGTGCACTGACCACAAACAAAACAAGAACAAACTACAGCTGGCATTCTGGCATTCTTCCAAAATGAAGTAAATATTGGTTTTCTTTCAATTATAAACCAAAATATATGTATATCTTGAAGTGATTTTCTTCTATTCACAATTTCGTAATTATGAGATAATTAAATAATTATTAATTATAATTCATTAAATCTCCCATTTTCTCTCTTCTTGCAGATCTACTTTTAAGATTTTCACTTTCATAAACTTCCTTCTTTCTATTTTCTAACAAATGCACGCGCACACACACACACACACACACACAGAAATGATAACCATTACAGACAGTGCCTTTCTAGAAGAGACACTGCAGCATGTGCTAGCATTTGGCGTGCTTAAATGGCGTGTCGTGCAGGTATAAACAATCTACAGCTGATTAATGCTCCCTCTGCTAAAGACCTACCTCAAACACATAAGTTTGCTATCTCTAGTCTATCTCAAGACGACAGTTAAAGTGTGTACTAATTTTCAGGTAAAAAAAATACATAGGAGACACATTCACCTTTTCAGGGAAAAGTTACACAAAGTGTAAGCCACATTAATTAATCAATAAGGTCATGAATATACAGACTGTCTCTGAATGAGCAATTATATTTAAATTATACATTTCAGGAAACAATGCTTTCACAGCTGCGACTAGACACAGTATTACAACAATTATACAGACTGACAAATTAATATCTTAAATAAGCAGCATTGCATATTCTTCTGGTCGGCAGAACTCTTACAACTCAAACAATGAACATGTAGCTACAGCAAAAATAATATTAATAATAATAACAATAATATACATATACGTGGTGAGTCAAAAGGCATAGGACACGTTGTGGCTGCAAAGTGCAGTCTTCAAAAGCAGTTTTCAGATGAATACTGCGTGGCTTTTTCAGAATTTGGCTATGAGGGATGCAACGGTGCTGCATGAAATTTGTGGTCTTTCTGGGTGTTGGTTGTTGAAGTCTATGGCTATGATACAGCAGCTGTACTTCCCAGGCATCAGAAATGTCAATTTCATCTTTAATTCAGTGAAGAACAACAAAGGTTTTGAACTTTCTTTATTGATAACTTTTTAACCACATTAGATATTACAAATCAGATTATGGCAAACAAATTCTAAGTCAATTCTTGTCTGATTTGATATGCTACATGACCACTTTCACACTGGAAAAACTTGCCCCTGATCATATTTGCCAACTTTCAAGATGGCAGCCATTTTCTGGATGTAGCCTAAAATGCCCCCTTACCCATTACATGCTGGGGTATTCAGATATGTCATTTTCCCTTTTGTTTATGAAACAAATGTTAGCTTTTTTGTGCCAGGAAGAGATTGCTTCCAGGGAATCTCACCTGGCTGCCTTCTCCCTGGGCACCTCCCGTACTCTGGATGGCGCTGCTGACGCCCGTTTTTCTTCCCTTAATTAAACCCTTACCTGTCTCTGCTTGTCTTTCCTTAGAGTTTCCGTGCTCCCTTCATTTAGTTTATTTCTATGCCATTTGCTCTCGCCCTTCCTTTCTCTCTCTCTCTCTCAGATTGACTAGCTTCTCCTGTTCACCGTGGATATACTGATCACATGTTTACTGTGTTTGTGCTCTGTAGATATAAAGCATGTTTGCGTTTACGTCCAACTCTGTTGTATTCCTACGAACGCCGTGTTAACCCGGCATTGTGTGACACTGTGTCTTTTGACCCACCCTGTATATATTGTACAATTGTAAGCTTGCTCAGGCAGAACAAATCACCTTCCAGTTCCTTCCTCATCTTCCTTAAGGATTCCACTAGTAGTAGTGTTTCGTAATGCACAGTATTCACCATGGCTGGAAAGATACTTTCATGAAGGCTCCAGGATGAAGTTGTGGAAAGGGACAAGTCAGAAGAAGGATACAAAAACTTTCCAGAGACTTTAACTATCCCTCTGAGTACAGTTTATAGCATTATTAACAAGTGGAAAGTGTATGGCACAACTAAAGCCTTACCCAAGTCGGACCATCCCTTCATACTGGATGACAGAGCCAGGAGCATATTGACCAAGAAGCGTTTATGGCTGAGATTTGTTGGTCTATGCATGAGACAATCTCACAATTCGTAGAAAAGGTGTATCTTTAAGGCAGGTTGGCAAGAAAGAAGCCTTGCCTGAAATAGTGAAAAGTGCTATTTTAAAATATAATCCTAAGTGGTATCATGCTTCCTAGGGGTGTAACGGATCACAAATCTCAAGTGTCTGCTTGTTTCACGGTTTTTGAGTCATGGATCAGATCATTTTTCAAATAAGCATAAAAAAAAGACAAATTTAACTTTGTTTTCATTTATTAATACTTTAGAACATTAACAATGCTCAGCATTAACAATTAACAAAGAACATTTGTCCATGGTGTTAAATAAAAACAACATCCAATAGGTTTAATGTTTAAATAAAATAATAATTAAAATAAAATAGTCAATACTCAATTCTTAAATTAAAGTGCAATATGATTCATGATGATAGCCTACTTTCTTTGAAAAATATTCAGTTAAAAATCTCCTTTGACCACATAATTAAAAATATACAAAAATACACAAGCTTATAACTTCAGATTCTTTTTGCAAAAAGAACATCTACATTGTCTGGAGAGAGGACAGACCTCTTTGCATTCACTATGTCCCCTGCTGCGGAGAACACTGTCTCACTAGGAACTGAAGTGGCAAGGACAGCGAGTAGAGACTTGCCATAATGGCAATGTGGGGATGTTTCATTGCTTCTCCACCATACCAGTGTATCACCATCCACTGAAATGCAGCATGTCCTCTTTCATAGGGCAGGTTCTAGGAGAGACAGTTGCTTGAACCTTGGATCCAGATCAGTAGCTCTATGAAGAAAGTCCTGTAAATTAGCTGGGCCAATGTTTATTAAATTCAGGTCCTTTTCAATGGCTTGACATCTCTAGTGACGGTGCTGTCTTCTTTGCTTGGGGCCATGGATTGAAGAATTCTTGTTTTGAGAGGTAAGATTATGGAGCCAGATTGTATGGATTCAGTGCATAACAGGGTTGTAATTGTTTTGAAGGGTTTGAGTACCTAATGACCTCCATCAGACAATGTCTTTTCAATGTATTGTCTGTTGCAGAATGCAGAATATATTGCTGCCTGCTGCTCAATATAGCACGTCAACACGTCAAGTGAAGTTCCTTCTTGTTATGACATTGTGTATGAGCTTGTGGGTCAGTATTTGTATCATTTTTTGCTTGGATTTAAGCATATGAGCAGCTGTTGTGCTTCAGAGGAAAAGAGAAAGCACCTTTCTGATTCTTCCAAGAAGACGTTCCATCTGGGACTAAGATTCCCCTCTGGGATGCTAAATTAATTACATGTGCAAAGCAGGCTATTTGTGGCCCCACTCCAGCTTCTATCACTGAAATAACTTGTTTTTTGGCATTATCTGTGGTGATCAGGATAATTGTTTTGGGCCTTTCTAGCTTCCACTTTGCAACTGCTCCTGTCAGTACCTGTGGCAGATTACTGCTTGTGTGACTCTCATAGAGAGGGCGTGTCTGTAGCACTGAACTTCTCATTTCCCACTCCCCTGTGATATAGTGAGCAGTCACAGTCATGTCACTCCATTGCCCTGGAGGTCCAGCTGTCTGTGCTTAGGGCGACAGATCATGTTTTGGATAATTCACTGACAAATTTGATATTTTCTTCTTTTTATAGATTTGGCACAATTTTTGTACTGAAGTATATGCACGATCAGACTGTTTGGTATATCTCAAGCACTTTCAACATATTTTTAAACCCTTTGTTTTCCACAATGGACTATGGCCTCATGTCTGCAGGGATAAACATCCTGATACATTTGGTAATACCCTTAGCCCGCTCAAATTCAGTAGCAAAGGGCTGCTTAAATGTTGTGGTAAGAAGCTGTTGTTGTGTTTTGGCTACTTGTTTCATTGCTGATACACATGGGTAAAGCAGCTTTAAATGTATGGCCATCCTTGACGTATTTCCATGGTGTTATTGCTTTCTGTTGCCACAATGCCTACATACTATAACAGGATTGTCCTCCTCCCTTTCTCCGCCATCTGCGTATGTTACAGGGAAACCAAAATGCACCCATACATGTGATTTAAATGATGCGGGAGGCTTTTCAAGTTCTTCCTCTCGTCCAGCAGCCATGATGACTGTTAACTGTTTAGAACACGCTGCAATAATGTGACGCACAGCGTGTTTGTGTATCTCTACATTGCCTCGATACATACACTTACTCCCCTTGCTTAAACTTTTGGCAGCTTCATGCGTGTACCATGGGGTATTTATTTAATACATTATTTAATACTACACTGGTGTTATACACTGCTTATTAATAGACAGACTGAAACTGGAGGTACAGAACAAACCTTGATCTCCAGGTCATGTGTGGCACCAAGAGTGCTAATTCTACCACTATCCTGTCCACTTACATGTTTGCTAACATAGATAACATAGTTCAACATATTGAATTCAAAAGCAACACGTAGCCTCATTACTAAATAGCTTTAACTTTAATAATGTTATACTATAGCCACTTAAGGCAACATAGTCTTTTACCATAAATTCCACTTTTAGGCTATCAGTAATTTGTTAAATTGTCTATTAGAGCCTCTCCTTCCGGAAATAGTCAACAAATGGCAAAACAAAAATACAAAGTGCCCACTGTCACACCCACTCTCTGCTCGGTGGACCATACCCACACACACGCACGTTCACCGTCACCATCGTATTAACTCCACACACCTGTATCTCATTCAATCCCCTCATTATCCACCATATATATGTACCTCATTTCCTCACCACCATCACTAAGTTTCTTATTTTTTTCCCTAAGTTCACCTCAGTTCACATTAGCAGTCTGGACAGCATTTATGGAGAAGTTAGGAGTGGCCGTCAGCCTTACCTCGGTCTCATAATGTATTATATCATATATCTATCGTTCTATATTGTGTAAATGAAACACTATATTTGCTGCTACAGGAAACTGGAGTTTGCATAAGCCACTCAAAATTCTGCAGGATTCCTGTTGACAATAACTAGTGATTTTTTTTGCAAATGCTTTTCTCAGCCACATTTCCAGGACATTAGACTTAACAGGCCATGTAATTACTTCTCTCTTCTGGTTGAGCACAAACAGATAGGCACCACTCATGCAGGGCTCATGAAGAGAAAACTGAAAAATGACTGTTTTAAAAACAAACAAGAAATAAAGGCATTCATGCTGAAAAGAAAAATACTGAAGAAACCCAATAAACAGAACCATGGAGTGCATATCTGTTGTAAGACTGAGACTTTGTTGTCTTCTAATTTTTTTTCCCTGACCTTTAAAATTTTAATGAACCTTGAGGTGGCTTAAAGAAGAGCAGAACTTCCAAGAGAAATATTTGGACAAAACCTCAGTCTAAACACTTTGGGTGTTTTTTAATCTTTTATGCAAGTCTTTGGTACATGAAACTGTGTGTTTGAGCATATTCTTTTGGTAAAATAACAAGCAGCTAAAACAATTCTACCTAATTTTTATTCTAGGTCCACCAGGCAAGCGAGGAAGAAAAGGGAACAACGGGGACCCTGGTGAGTCATTAACATATGACAACTTGTATGTCATCTTATTAGCTTGGTTGATATATGTTTTAAATGTTTTAAATGCTGCAATTCTGTTTCAAAAGTGCTTCTACTACAGGATGTTCTTTAAGGATTTGGACTATAACTATCACTATCAGTTTTCATTGGACCACTAAATACAAAGCTTATACTTTTTAAAGCCCATAAAATCCAGATAAAATAGGCCTAAATCATTTTTTTGAGGACAAGGTCAATTATGTTCCTCAACAAATTATATGAAGTGGATGCTGAATCAAACTATAATTTAATGAAAAGCTCAAAATCTGCATTTTCAAGTGAAAATAAAAGACTCAACTGCCTATTGCTAATCAGTGTTGATATGTGAAGGGACTGAGCATGGCCCATGGCTGAAGCAAATACCTGTATAAAAATTTACATCACTGCATACAAAAATAGCTTTTCCTCAGTGGGCATAGGCCATGAGGTCATGATTAGCTGTTCAAAAAGAAAAGGAATTCAGACATTGATAGAATAGCCACTACAATGGTTTTAATTATTGTTCTTTCAGGCAAATTAAACACACAACACTATTGATGTTTGCATACAAATCATCTGCTCTTAATTTTTATTTAATTTATTGCTCATCCTATAAATGGCCTAGAGCATGTGCTTCTCAGTCAATGTACGATTGTGCTAAATTGCTGTGAATTTTTAAACTGCCATTTACCAAGCATATCACTTCAAAGCTAAAAGAGAAAAGTAATGCCGTCTGTTGCTATATCGCATAATGTTCAAATTTTTAGTAATTATGTTTTTTTCTCTAGTTTGATGTGGATTTTTGATGTAACACAATGCAACATTGTATTTAGGTAGAAACTGAAAATAATTAGAAAAGTTCTAGAAACACCCACGGTGTCTATAAGCATACCGCTGAGGTTGGGTCTATAGCTTACAAATAAGACAATCCCCTCCAGTAACAAAGGAGCATAATTATATTGCATTAGCAGCATTTTGCAGTGACAGACTTAGGCTCTTCCACTTGTGCCACAGTACTTACAGCCAGACCAAATTTGCAGTTTCCCGTTCTCGTCCCTGACCACACACATACTTCCACTTAGGATGTGGTCCACAGACAGGCCAAAACAAATCTGAACTGATGTTGAAATAATGAGCTTTGAGCTGTTATTTTCCTTTCACCTTTATACATCACACAGTTGGTCCACTTGAACTATGATCCATATTCAAAATATTCTTGCTGTACCCCATAAAAGAATGGAACATACTTAGAACTACTTTATCATTTGGTTAATCTGAATAAGGCACTCACTTACTTATAGTCATCACAAGATTAAAATTTGGATGGAACTTTGATTTTAGAATGAAAACTTAAACTACCTAAACTGTATACTTTTTCACCATCCAGTGCAAGCAGGAAAAATGCAAGTCATGTATCACAGAACCACGATCCATATTTACCTGGCCAGTGGGTTTCCTAGGTGAAAATACCACACTTGAGCAAAAATTACCTGGGTGAATGGAACATCTTTTCATCTGGTTTCTCTTTTACCAAAGTTACCCTTTAACTGGAGGGCGAAAGTAAACTGGAAAAACACCAGACTGTTTACACAGGAACTAAAGCTGAAAATGACACATCATTGGAACATAAGGTAGGACCAGTGATGAGGTTTGAGATGGAACAGTCAGCTGTTTGGCTGGCCTGTTGGAGCAGTCTTGGGTCAGGCTGGTGGTTGAGGGATGCAGCAATTAAGCGCGAATGTGGTGGTTGTGTGACGTACATAAGGGTGGTCAATATTTTGATGCACTCATTTGAACTAAATGGCCACATGCAAAAATGAAAAGCTTTATTTTAGCAGCTTATTTCCACATTAACTAAATTGCTTGACAAAAAATAACATAGTTTGAAGTAAACCATATTATCAGCTCAATCTATATGGCAACCAGGTCATGAAGAAAAGCTTTCTACTATCTACCTAAATACAGTGGGGACACATGTCTGAGAGCACTAGTGCACTAGGGCACTAATAAATCAAGTCTGTTCTGATTTTTGAAAATTTTGTGTGATGTTTTAATACAAATGATATAATTAAAAAAGAGTGAAATGTTAAAAAAAAGACCTTGAATTTATTAGCAGTAGTCCGCAAGTTTGTGAAAATCGAATGCTCTAATTTTATCCCAGCAAATTTTACAATATACACTATAGCACCTTGTGATATGACGACATGTCTTCAAGTGCCCCCATAAGTGCACAGTGGGTTTTAAGTGGGTAAAAAAAGCCAGTCAGATTAACTTAAATTGGTATGCTGTTAATATGATTTGTAATGGAAGACAGTCACTCTATCAAATTAGAAAATATAAGCAGTTTTGAGGGGGCTCATATTTTTGGCCCCTAGTGTTTTGGCATTATAAACTGTAGTGTTGACTGACGGTACGAGTGATACATGAACTTGAAGTCAGCACTTCATTTTTAGGTGAAATTTTTCCAGTACAGTTAAGTTCTTTCTGTTCAATAAAATAACCACAGAGATGCAATGAGGCAGGATTTACTGCTGTGAGACAAAGCTGTTACTGCTATGCATAGTGCAAATAACCAAATCAAACATGCTCTACTCAGTTCCACAGAGGGATCATGTCAAAAAGAATGATAGTATCCAAATACTAATGTATGAACTGGCACTGTGATCCTATCAAAATAATCAGAATGCATATGGGTACTGTAATTGATGTTTGATGCGTTAACACAAGCTATTCTATCCGGAACATGAACTATGCATCTGTTAGTCAGTTATATTTGCTGATGATAATTACTTATCATTTTATATGCTCCTGCACAGTCTACCTTGTCACCTTGCCAGGAGGTCATTAATCTTACAATAAACATGTCAGTTATTAAAAGGATCCAAGTAAAAAAGGATAAGTCAATATGTTTCTTCAGTTTTCTGTATTTTTTTAAACTAGGTTTGAAAATGGGACTAATTATGTTGCTTTTGAGACGGCCTGATACTAAATCAGTACTTTTCCATCACCATTGTACTCTGGAGCACTAAAACGCATTTTATACAGTGATTTATTATGCTTAATTAACAAGCAGAGTGGCCCAGAAGCACTAACTCACTACCCCAGTGTCCCTGGTTTGATTTTGACCATTGACAAAGCTTTTGTGGAGTTTGCATGTCTTGATCATGTGTGTGGGTTTACTCCGTATACTCTGGTTTCCTCCCACAGTCCAAAGACAGGCATTGTGTGTGTGTATGTATGACTAGGTTTGATGTAACCTTGTGTCTGTCCTTACATAGCCATTCAGCCATGCTGAATGTGATGTTAAATAAACCAAACAAACAAATAAAGTATGCTTCTTCATCCAGTGGTGTGAAGGATGAATCAGTATTTCATACAATTTCAAGAAAAGTGTACCTGCCTAAAAGTTTTGCAACAAATTTTGTTTAAAGTTTATAAAGTTTGGTCAGTGAGGATGATGAGCCTGTCATTATAAAGTTAGACCTGTTTGATCTGTTTGGTTTGAAAAAACTTGGTTGATCTTCAACCTTACTCATATTTGGGATTAATTGGAACACAGATTGGCCATACTGCCCCACACCAGGCGTCCAAATGCTCTTGTAACTAAATAGAAATAAATTATTCTTAGTCACAGAGAATGTTAATAGATAGCTACTTAATTTGTTGTTCAAAGTCGTTTCCTATGCCTGGTGTACTTAAAGAGGTCAACCAATCATCTGAAGAGTAGCTGTGCTTCAGAGCGGACAAACAGAACAAATGTGCACATTTCAATAAATGTTGAGTTGTCTAAAATGTCAGGAGGAATTTGGGTTTATAAAATGTACACTTCATTAAGGCATAAAACATTTCATTACCACATTTCAACAAAATGTAAAGGAATCCAGGCATCCGGTGTAGTCTTTAACTGCCTCCACCTTGTTTTTTTGACAAATGGTTTGGAAAGTAAATATGGGTACAACATCGTAAACTCAAACAATATTAATAAAATGCATGCATGCAAAAATAAGATGCCATAGAATTAATACAAAAGTAGCTAGAAAAAAAACAACTTTCAGTTTTACTCTATTCTAAAACATACAGAGTAATCTAAAACATGATTCAAAAAGTTTCAAACCAGAATAAAGTCCATCTTATACACTGATCTCTTATCCATTGCAACGTTTATTTTGTTTGAAATACTAACCAATTTCCTCCTCTTTTTCTCTCTCTTTAGGACCTCCTGTAAGTAGCATCTCAATGACCTGACTGTTTGTCTTACCGATGTGCATTACTAAAGGTAAAACCATGAGTGTTTGAATAAGCTGTGGCTGGTCAGTGAAAATTATCACAATTATACAATTATCAACTTTTCTGTAGGTCTTTTTGGGTTGCAATTAGGTTATTAAAGATAAACATCTTTCTTATGCAATCTTAAGTGAGCTTATTTATAAAAATGTAAAAAAAAAGCAATGGTAGGCTAATTACTGACTACTGGTGTAATCTTTTTTGGGTATTATGTTATGCTTTCTGTTGCAATACAGGTGTTGAGCAAAAGCCTACTCTGAAACACTAAGCACTAAGAGGCAAGATTGTTGAATTGTTAGACTTGCTATTACAGATTTATTGATATGCTGCAATACATAATTATTGTACATTCTAGATGGTTAGAAATCTCTGTGTTATAATTTTCTAGCTAGAGTTCTCTCTGTAAAGAAACAAAAAAGACAACACTCCTGAAAGACTCTTTAGCTTATCTGTGCTAGTAAATTGTTTTCATGTTCTTTGTTTGTATAATTCTTATCCACTATTCATCACATAGAAGTTTCTGCTATTATTAAAAAAATATATTTAAAAATTCCGATGATCAACAAGGCCATGCAAGGTTTACAATGGGCTATGTCCACTCATAGATCATGTGAAAACACTTCCATCCAATAAACAATATTTAAAAAACAACAATATAAAAAAAGCCAAAATGGAAAAGTATTTTTGTTCCATTTCATTTCTCTGGATAATGTTTTGGAGAGATTGCCTTTTAAGTAATGTTGGCTTATTATGGAATTCTTAAAATGTCAATCCTCAAAACAGTCTCTAAAAGAGATTGAAAAAGCAGTCCATAGTTAGACCACTGGTTTTCCCCAGACAAATAAAAAGTTTTAGAGAGTCCATCTTAATATAGCAATGTTGACTTATTTAAATAGGGTAATGGGTCTATGAAAAAGAGGTATTTCCCAACCACCCGATGGTCACACTCACTGAACCTTGATGCTACAATTATCAGCACTGAAAGACGTGTCAGTTTAGCAATGCATGAAGATACATTTATAACATATGAGATTCACAGCTATTCGCGTGCATTCATTTCTAGCAGGTTTGCGAAAGCAATCAAGCGAATAAAAGGTTTGTCCATTTAAAGGGAATTTCTTAAGCAAGAGCATGTCAGTTCAAATACACTGGAAAATAAACACTAAAAACTTGCAGAGTATCACACATGTTGAACATGAAACAACTCTCAAGTGAAATGACGTTAATATACCCTCCTGTAAATCACAGCACATAATAGGTCTCATTTTTGTTATGTAGCATGGTATTTCTCTGAAACAGACTTTACAATAGTGCCATGAATACAACAGGCCGCATAAGGTCAGTTAGGTTTGAA
The DNA here is from genome assembly GCA_034779995.1 of Parotocinclus haroldoi. Classification (NCBI taxonomy): domain Eukaryota; kingdom Metazoa; phylum Chordata; class Actinopteri; order Siluriformes; family Loricariidae; genus Parotocinclus; species Parotocinclus haroldoi. The sequence continues at coordinate 38,545 of JAUZST010000002.1, read as the reverse complement.
TGATAGCCCAGAAGCTTTTTCTGTTATTTAGGCTAAACCACAACTAACAGATTCATTTAGAATGCAAATCACTGAAGAATTAGCTTCACAAGCTATAAAGCAATAAAAGATTTAATGAGTCACATGCTATACACACAGCACTGCAATGTTTAAGCCTTTTTCCAATGTGTGTACAAGGCCCCTATATATACAACTATTTGTCACCAAACTTTATGACTTCCACTCAGCCTGAACCACAAACTGTAAGCAGGCTATTGCATTTTCCTCCTGTTTTTTTTCCAAACTTATTTGAGGGAAGAGAGTGTCACAGCAAATGAATTATACATTGGGTCTGCATGGGATTAGAACCTTGGTGACACCCAGAAGCCTGGCCCTTGGCCTCATCCATAATGTAATGCACCTGTTAATAAAACATCTTATAGTTGTACTTTTATCAACTTATATCTTTGCTATGCTTAGAGAAGCTTGAGATTCAGGAAACACTTTAACTCTGACATACTGCAAGCTATCACAGAAACTTGTCAAGTCTGGCGAAAATGTGCTAAGCAGGAAAGACAGAGGGTACTGTTTATATTGTGAGCCTATTTTTGCAATTGTCATTGACAGTTTTCTACTTTAATTTGTTCTTCATAAAATTATGAACTGTACATGTGCTAGTGCTCAGTAAAAAAAAGAAATACATTATTCACAGAAGCTTTGATCTGACACCAACAAAGACCAAGAAAGAAAAATCCAGATTGGGCTGATGTGTTGCCTGGCCAAAATGAAACTGACTTTCCAACAATGTACTACCTCCAAGTAATTTAGTAAATGAATAGTGACAGATTTGAGAAGTAACAGAAAAGGTGTGCCCTTATTGGACACACGAGAACTGCTATGGTGAGCGCAAATGCTGGAAAGTAAATATCTGATATAATGATTAGCAACAGAAAAAGACACAAAATATGACCACAATTATTTAGAGTAATGATTTACAGTTATTATCATTGGACAGGATCAGAGCTTCTGTGTATATTGGGAGCTGTGTATTCATATGTGTGTGGGAAGGGGGTGTGTATGCAAATTTACCAGATGTATGGGAGACTCAGCCAAAATACGTTTGAATAACACATTTCTATGGTTTTGGTTCAATTTTGTAAAAAAAAAATTTGTATGGGTTTACTTAAGGATATGTACCTGGGAAGGACAAGAGAATATAATAATAACTAGGTTTTCAGCACTGTTTTTTTTTTACTTGTCACATTTTGTATTGAGGGTAGTAAAAAGTATACTTACTTTTTCACAAGCAATATGGTAGAACAAAAAAGCACAATCAATTCAATAGTGTTTAGTGGTGCTCTGGTGAAAAAATAAATAAGATGTAAAATCCAGCAAAAGATAAAAAAGGGTTATTTACAACAAATATGCAAGAATAAATTCTAAACCATGCTAATGTGGGAGGGAGACAAACTCTAGACACATGATCAAATACACTTCACAAAAATTAAGGGATATTTATTTCGGGGATATTTCCCCTATTTTTTGTGAGCAGTATATATCTGTCACATAGCTATATTAACTAAAAAGGTACAGGACTGGTTACTAATATTAAACAGAAAATGGAGAAACACAAACATCAAATAAAACGAAAAAAACCATAACAATAAAATAGCTAATATAGTATATGTTAGATAATTAGGTAAATAAACAGCCTGGCATGTAATTGAAATATGGAGTTTAAGTAAGTTAATAGGGAGTAGGGAGTGCTAAAGGAAAACCAGGAAAATAAGGTTACTCAATGCAAATCTCAGGTCCTACAATCAGACAAGATGTAAAGTTTGTGCCATGATCTGTAAGCATTTCATCTGGAAAACTAACTCTCGCAAAGTGGTGTACAAGTGCTTGAATAACTACTGTGGCGGCGATAGACCATATGGAACTGCTTCCTATTCCTATTTCCATTCCTATGGAACCTACTGGAATAGTCACAAATAATGTGAATATTTGTGAACCCAGAGTAACCTTTCTGCAGAAGACCTGACCACCGCAATATGTCTAAACCAGCAGCCCAAACTGGTCATGTCTTTGCTGTGGGTGAAAAGAATTGTTATGCCTTGGGTTTCTAGGTTGTTAGTCATATATGTCATGGTACACTTTCTGTCTCAACTGTCTCAGTTGAAGGCAACTGGACCCCTTCTTGGTTCTTGAAAACATTTTACCTTTCATCTAAAAGACTTGGTGAGTCTCAGGTGTTTAAATGCAAGTGGCGCTGTCATCTTCAAAGTAGTCCTAAAAGTCCTTCGCCCATCCTGTCAATGCAGTCTTTGGGATCACAGGAGCCAAGATCTGCTCCACCCTCCCACTGTGTGCCGTCAGCGTTGAGGTGGGGGTTAAACTGCCTATGAAGGGATCTCAGGATTGCTTTGTTGGTGGCTGATGATTGGTGTCATAATTCACCCAACAGTTAAAACACACACACACACACACATCCTCAAATTAGTGTACCTTCTCCTTCAAATGCAGATGTTCAGCCATCCATCCTGATGAACTGGCTCTTCAAAGTTGAAGATGCTATGTTCTTGTGTAGTTGTTGTTTGGTCTCTCCTATGTATAGATCGATCTGAGCACTACTTATTACATTGCACAAAATACACACCATTTTATTTGCCCATCCCAGTTTGGGCATTTTTTGGGAACCAGTTTTTGCCTCTGGATGTTGCTGGGTCCAATGTGCACACACAGGACAATTATGTTGTTGCACTTGTTATCACTGGCTGATATTTGAAGTCCTTCACTACGTCTCTTCAGTGCCTTAATCAAGGCATGTGAAAGCCATATGTTTTGTGTACTCTTGAAGTGTTTCTAGTGAAGTAAGGTCTTAACAACCCCAGGTTTGTGTTCCACTGCATGGTGGGAGTCAAAGAGTAGTACTGTTCTGTGTGTGGGGATTCTGTTAAACCTCAACATTGAGGCTTCCATCATCCCTAATGAGTCCACAGTCCAGGCATGGTAGCCTCTTTTCCTTTTTGTCATTGCCCAAAATGCCTCTATCTCTGCCGAATAAAACCAGAGTCACACAGCAAGAAGCAGATTGGAAAGTATATGATCCAGAAGCAGCTGCTGCAAATTCTGCCAGGATATATCTGCACATGGGTCCAGGAACATGGGCCAGCAAATGGACTGGATGCAGTACAAGTGGCCCAATAGTATCTGAACACTCTTTGTGCTATGGCCCATATTTCACCAGCCTCACAGCAGAGGGTTAACCCCAGCCAGAAGTCATGGCAAACTTGAGAGTTGAAGTTAATAAAGATTTACTTACAAAAAATATACAAGCGATAGAGGTTTCAGAGGTCACTAAACTATTTCACTTCAATCCACTTGCTACAGTTTTAAACAACTCTGAGATTTACAGTATCACCCTCTCACACTCCTAGCCATGAGAAACTCACCTCTTCTATAGTCCTTCCATTAAACTAAAAAAGGGGAAGCCATTCGGGCTTGGGGGTGACTTAAAGGAAACAACATTGATTAACAGCATTAATTAGAGGACTAAACACTGAAACAGTAAGTGAAATAAAAAAGAAAATAGTTAAGGACTTTTTAACACATTAAGATAGGCCAAAAGGTACTCATTGGAGATGCCACAAGGCCAGGCTTCTAGAACACACCTCCAAGCTGCCACTGTTGGGTACTTGTGCAAGGCCCTTAACCCACAATTGTTTGTAAGAAGGTATCATTTGTAGGTTGCTGTGAATATGAGCTTTGTTAAATAACATACATGTAATTAGTTACCTGAAAAAATAGGTAAATAACCCAGCTAGCACATAACTGAAATATGCTGTTTACTAAGGAAGAGGGAGCACCAAACTGGATCGAAATAGTGAGATATGAATGGGAAATGAACAACCTGTAAAATTAGGTTGATTAATACAAATCTGGTAGGCTCACTCATTCTGTCACATCAATTTAATACTTCTTTTCCAGGTCAGGGTGGGGTACTAGTAAAAAAACAAATATTCAAACAATATTTCACTCCCTGCCTAATGAGCAAAAAAATATTTTTGGTGAATCTATTGTATTCTGTTTTAAGTGGACTTGAGACCTTACATATTGCATCCAATGTGAGAGGCCAATTAGTGGCTATTTCGTTCTGCCCCATTCTCTCCAAATAAAGTAATCAAAAAGAGATTAGACTCTCCTGCTCCTGCCAGACACATATGGTGTTATGCAAAATGTTGGGCACCACTGGCCGTATTGCGTAATTTGACCAGGGGTGCCCAACATTTTGCACATTGGGAACAAACTTAAACATTTAACACTTTCTGCACTTTGATGAGCCATTTACCAGATAACATTCTAAGACCACACAGAGAACTCTACTGGGTCATGAGGAAAGGTGCCAAACATTTAGCATTTGTCAACAATGACAATTCATTGTAGGGCACACAGTCATACACTAAATGTCACTTTAGAGACACCAATTACGCATGTCTTTGGACTGTGGGAGGAAACCGTAGTAGCCTGACTAAACCCACGCAGACACGGGGAAGACACGTAGACCTCACACAGACAGGATTAAACCAGGGACCTTCTGTCTGTGTCCACCGAGCCACCATGGTGCCCAATTACAATTTTTTAAAATATGTTATATTTAGCATTATGCTATGCAGAAATGAACATGGATACCCAAACAGGCTGTAAGGCTGTTGGGAAGACTGGAGCCTGCTAGAATTGTCATAATGTGCAAAAAATATGTAACAAGTTTCAGCGTTGACAGGAGCTTCAAATCATCCCAATTTAAACCTGCTCTGTTTACAAGCCAATGAAACCAGAGGAGTACTATCAATTATAGGGCAATTGTGCAGTGACAACAGAACCTTTCAAGACATAGCAGTACCACTGTGAGATTGCGAGACGTGATTTGTGAGCTTTCTGAGCTCTTTATAAGCAAGCTCAGGGCTAGTTGCAATGCTAATAGTGCTGTTACCTCACATAAAGACAGAAGTCTTAGTGAAAGTCAACATTAAAAACAAGTGATCTGCTGGGCCAATTTGTCAATGAAATTCAAGGGTCTGACAGTCTTACTTATTTAATTGCATGACTCTATTTATGTTTTGAAATTGGATTGGCAATAGCAAACTTTAAAAGCCAATGATCAGTCATATGACAGTAGGAAATTGACATGCAAATTGATTCCATGTTTATCATATTTCAGTTTCACAAGGGTATTCTAGTTTCTGCAATGCTACTAAGCAAAGATTGAATTGAGTTAAAATATTTGCTCTGTCATGCTTTTGGGATGCTTGTATTGCAATAATTTTCAGTTCCTCATTGTTGGGTGGGATTACTTCCTCAGGACGTCTTTAGTAAGTGAAATGCATGCTCAGAGGCTCACTTTGATAACATGACTATTCTATTTCCTGGCCTCGTAAAAGTCTGGTATTGATTTGGCAGAATTGCAACGCGATCTTGCTTACCACCTGATGGGCAATGTATTTGGCTAGATCCGATCAGTTAAGATGCTTCTAGACACTACAGATTTTATTCTACTGCTGTTGTCATCAGTCACATCATCGGTAGACAAGTGAGGGGTTTCCCTGGCAGCTGCACATATCCATGTCACCAAGTTTCATGGATGAAGTGCTATGTGTTGGATCATGAGCACTTTTTTTCTACGCACTGTCCTCATTCCATTTGTCTCTATAACTTTGTCCCAGAACTATATAAGGTTTATGTACACTTACCAAACTGCACGTTGGCCTTGGTTCAACAGTTTTTGTTCTCAGTATAATTTCCTTTGTGCACTGCTGTGGTCATCTGAGATTTTCCAAGTTGTTTGTGACATTTTTATGCCCATCAGTGCATTTTTGCTTCTTTATGTACCAAGAAATATGAGTTATAGTTTGTTCTGATAATAGGCTGTTCTCTTGGCACCGACAGTTATTTGGTCCCTTGTTGAGAGACGGCAACGACTAATGCAAATAACACATCTCAAATCAACTGTAGGCCCTTTGTTAGCCCTTGTGCATGAACGCATTTTTAAATGAAAGACAGCTGGACAGGAAAACATGAAGCCCCAGTTGGTTCACATTTTAAATACTAAGCAAAGTGTTGCTAAGAGCTGGTCCTTTTAATTTTTAATGTTATAATATTAATTCTGTATGGTGAAACATAGAGGCATGGGGACAGTGGTGCTTGAAAGTTTACTCCTTAATTATTTCCATTTTTCTTTATATATGACCAAACTCATACATGTATGCCAGTCCTCCATGTAGATGAAGAGTCCACCAAGAAGAAAAAAATATTATACACTGTCATTTTTTAGTAGGGAAAATATTTCACTATTAGATATCTGTGAGTGGAAATGTATGCCAACCTCTAGAATTACGTCGAATGAAGGTGAGTCAGTTGTTGTCAGTCAGTGGGATCACAATCCAGTCTTGGTGTTGTTGTCAAAGAACATGGACCTATCAAATTCTGAGCTTCATAACACAAAACCACAGGCAAGAGAGAGCAAGAGTAACATCTAGCTCAAAACCCTAGACCACAGTGTATATGAAATATATTATTCTCACGGTTTTAAAGCACTGTCAGTATGACTATAACAAGTGTATCTAATTAGGAACTACTTCATGATAATCTTAGTTACCTGGGTGAAAGTGTAATATTCATCACGTCACTTGTTTGTGCATATACATCTGTTCGCTTTAACAGCAGAGGTCTTAAGAAACATAATAGAACATAAAATCTGTCTTCTATGATAAAATATTTTAAATAATATTAGAATGACAGAAGACTAGTATGAGCAAACCCTTTTGACACCTGCTGAAAGAGCAGTTTTGAGTTTTCACAGTCTCATACAAGTTTAAAAAGTGCGCAGAGTTCCAGTTCCAAGTTCTAATATTATATTATAGTAAATTATAGTAAAGTGAAGTACTGTGCTGCAGGTTTTTACAGTGTGTATGAATTAAGATTATTGATTCAACTAAAACACTATGTGCAAAGTATCTATGTGACTATGGTGATGTTTGGTCAGCATCCTGTTTCACATAATGGGTGTATTAAACAGTGTATACCTGTACTAAATTGCACATGCACCATAATGCAGCTGTGGCATTTCACACATTCATGGGGAACCTGCTTTTAAATAAAATCCCAAAGTGCAGCACAGTAAGTCTTATGGCAGTGATGAACCATACTGAACAATGGCACGTTTCAATCAATTGTGATGCCAATATTTCTTCATTAGTGATGTAAGGCCTCCATGGACACACCACCCTCATTGTCAGCTGATCTTTGACTTTTTTTGGATTACACCAGCATCAATATAATTTTTAGCATTTCACTGCACTGACATAGACATTCACATGCACATATGCAGTCAACGTTGAAGCCATTTTGTGCTGGACTAATCGTCATAAAATGTGGATATGGGAACCAGATGCCATTCGTCCAAGATTTCCAGTGTGGTTTTCCTATTCCAGCCTAACCACCAACACTATGATTTCACTGACAAGCACCAGCCACTTGTGGTAATCTGTTCTTGCACACTGTCTTCTGATTGCTTACATCCCTGTGCTCCATTAGATCTCCCCCTCAAAAACATTCCCCAGAGGCTGCTTAAGGGCTTCTTATTCAGTACTAATATACCCAAAGAGGAATATAATAATATATCTCTTGCCTTAACTCTCTTTTTTGGCTCCCCAGGCTTGGTGTACCACAAGTGGTTTTGTGTTCATTTGTTGAGTTCTAAGCTAAAGCATTAAACTCTTTGCATAAAATGCCAGAGAACGCAGCTGCAGTTGTTCCTTTGTTATCTACATGATTTACTGCCTTGTTTGCCTGCTCATCCTAAGACTGAGCTTGTGAGTTGTGTTCATATAACTTTGACAAACTTGTGTGAGATAACTTGGATAATCAGCTGTAACCTGCAGAGATAACTGCACATACCCGCACATGCTATATCACATGCATTGTCGTATTCAATAGATCAAGTCACTAATCGCATTTCAACATGGGGATGATTGAAATTTGCTGGGCAGTTTAACAGTTCAATAGAAGCCTTTGTGTCTGCAGATTTACATCAAGTGCTCTGCCATTGCTCAGTCAAGAACTTCCTCAGTTACGTGGAGGCCAGACGAAATTACTCTTTTATAGCCTTGTTTTACAACAATTGCCACCCAGGATTTATTCCACAGTTGTACATAGACTTTTATATAAGCTGCCACACTGTTAAGCACAATTTATTTTGCGTCTTACTTTGATGCAGGATTTTAATCAGGAATTATATATGCATAACAAAGTGTACCTAGATTTCATTGTAGCAGGGTCACAGGGGTTCACTAGGCCAGGAGGGACTTATAATGTGTTTGGCCTAATTAAGTCATTTCTGCTCATTTTGTGGTAACAACCAGCAAAAAACATCACAAATACTCCTGATTGTGATCTGCTTTATCACTGAGCTGTAACAAGCTTGTTAAATGGCTTCATCACATTTGTTTGAAGTGACAATAGATTGATTTCTTGTTGACTTTGGTTGGTTTCCTTTCAAAGAGAAAATTAAATACACAAAAACAGAAATGTGCCTATGTAACAGAGTAGATGTTAACAGTGAGGTTTCAGAAGTAAAAAATGCATTGCTGCCATAGAGAACAGCAATTAAATTTAGATCCAACAAGACTTGACCTATCCTGAGCAACCAGAATGATAAATTATTGTGTAAGCTCCTCCAAAAGCCCACATAATTGTTTTTAGAAATCATGTTTGGTTGTACAACACAATCCAAAAGTCCAAATGTAGCCAGTGTAGATAGTGAATAGAAAAATGATATTATATAACATAAAAGCCTATATACACACCAATACATGCAATAATAAAAACATTAAATACTATTAATATTATTCTGTATTGTTATTATTATTATTATTATTATTATTATTATTATTAGTAGTAGTAGTAGTAGTAGTAGTAGTAGTAGTAGTATTTCTCCACTAATTTATGATATGGAGTTATATGTCAGGTAAATGACCAGAAGAGTAGTCAATCTGAGGTGCAGTCAATGCACAAGTCTACATAGAATTTTTTATGCATTGTAATTGCAGTAGTAGAAAATAGGCTTGGTGAAAACAATTTATTTTCAGATAAATAATTTGCAAATAATTTGGATCTCAATCTGAAATATTTGGTGGAAATTAAAAATAAAATATTAGCCTTTATTATAACACTCAATTCTACAAAGCTGCCAATTGCTATTGAACCCATTCTAATGTACACTATTGTATGTCATTAAAGAAGTCTGTATCTGAAAAAGCAGTTGTTTAATATAAGAAAAGCAAATGTGCACACCCACCCGATTGGTAAATTAATGGCTAATGCAGAAGGTCAGAAACGATAAATTGGGAAGGTTTTATCCACTAAAACAAACGTTGTTCAGAAAATCCACTAGTCAAATCCATGCCTGAGCTCTTGTTGCAGTTTAGCTTTTGACTCCTCATACAATGCAGTGTAGCACAGCAGGACTATGTTGGAGCGCATTGGATTTCCTAAAAAAGATCCTTATCAGTGCTGGAGGTTTTCTTACTTCAGCTTAGTGGTTGTGAAAGAAGGGCAGGTGTTTTACCAGCCTCACCGAATGACATGGAATAATAATCACTCTAATTTGTCTGTAAATTTTAATCATGTCAAATGACAAGATTTCCTAAATGTTTTTATCTGTGGAAAAGCATAGATATTTTTTTGCTTAATGTAGTGTATTTGTCTACTATAGTAAAATGTGTTTTTTGTGTTTTTTTTTCCTCTAAGAAATTTGATCAGAATAAAATGCAAATGGCTGTTTATGTGTAAAGTAAGACACTTGTTTTTGTGTGTAACTTGTTTTCATAAGTAGAAATTGCAGGTAGTTTTTGCTTAAATAGGACAAATATTATTATTTTTTTTTTTTTGTTGAATTCGTTTTTGAAATGTTTTATTGAGTTTCATATGGTTCCCAACTCTGCACTAATATAATTGCTACTTTTTAATGGATAACATGGGCTTGGATTGTACTATATGCAGAGTTTAGGGGTTTTAGAGGGTCAATTCGTGCTCCTCTGTTACAGTGTAGAGTTTGACTTATGTCTGTGTCTATATCTGTCTACAACCCCAAGTCCAATGAAGTTGGTACGTTGTGTAAAACAGAATAAAATGACTTCAATTCATTTTCAACCCATATTCAATCGAATGCACAACAAATACAAGACATTTAATTTTTAAACTGATAAACTTTATCGTTTTTTGAAAATACTTACTCATTATGAATTTAATACCTGCAACAAATTCCAAAAAAGTTGCAATGGGGTCATGGTTACAACTGTGTTATATCACCTTTCATTTTAGCAACACTTATTAAGCATTTATGAACTGAGGACATTAATTGTTGAAGCTTTGCAGGTGGAATTCTTTCCTATTTTTATTCGTCAGTCCATCTCAAATGACCCCGAGTCTAAGGAAGCTGGCAGTGTTTTTGGGTGTTGTTGATATATGGCTTTCGCTTTGCAATGTAGAGTTTTAACTTGTAGATGGAACGATGAACTGTGTTCACTAAAAAAGGTTTTGCTGTTCCTGATCCAATGTAGTAATATCTATTACAGAATGATGTCGGTTTTTAATGCAGTGCCACCTGAAGGATTGATGGTCACTATAATTCAATGTAGGTTTTCGGACTTGCCGCTTACTTGCAGAGATTTCTCTAACTTCTCGGAATCTTTTGATGTTATTATGGACTGTAGATGATGAAATCCCTAAATTCCATGCAGTTGCATTATGAGAAACATTGTTCTTAAACTGTTGGACAATTTCCTCTAATTTCCCAGTCTTTTCTTGCACCCTTTCCCGACTCTTTTGGAACATGTTGCAGGCATCACATTCTAAATAACTGAATTTTTGCTAAAAAAAAAAAAAAAAAACAAAAAAAAAGAAACCTTTATCAGTTACTAAATATCTTGTTTTGTAGTGTATTCAATTGACTATGGGTTGAAAAGAGTTTGCAAATAATTGTATTATGTTGTTATTTATGTGTTACACAATGTCCCAACTTGCAAAATGCAATAGTTTAACACATATATTGTTCCCATTAATTAATATTTAGTGCCCTTTATCATTTTAGAAGTAATTGTAAACAGCAAAAATCAGAAAAAAAAACAGAGAATAATCAAAACAGAAGTAATTGTCCTCATATTACACATTATTATACTTATTACTTTTATTTTTGGACTTTCAAAAAAGAAATTTTGTTCCAGTCAGTTGCAATAGCTTGAAGCTGTTGGGGGTTAGATTTTGTCATTAGTTTGAGTTTTGTTAGTTTTGAGTTTAACGTCACGCCACGCCACACAGCATAGCATATAGGGCTCAAATTTGCACTCTAACCAGTCCTAAACATGGGCCGAATTTCTTTGCTACACTCTTCTCGGTGGTCTTCACAGTGTGAGTAAGAGAGTGTCTTAATGAAAAATAACTTTGTTCTTCTTTAAAAACAGCTTTTCAGCTGTGGGAAGCAAAGCTTTTCAGAACAACTGTTTGAACATCACTATGCAAGTCAAATAATGATTCATCAGCTCTACGAAACCACCCTGAACCAGACTTTCCATATTCTACCAGAAATCTTGATTCTACCATTTATTTTTCTATTAGGCATCAATGCCTTATTAATACAGCTTAAAACATTTCAGCAAGTGGTTATCTCTGCTTGAAAAGCATCATTTCTTTCTGGCAACAACATTTGTGTCAAAGTGTTGACATGTTCTTGTAAACGCTTGTAGTGAAATGGGGATTTGCTGTGCCTTTAGGGTCTTTAGAATAGATGCAGCTGTACTGACAAAGACCAGCTATGTGGCTTCTGACAGCAACTCCTGCATTACATATTGCTTTTTCAAGCAGATTTTCTTCACTTGTTTACCCTAGGACTCTCACGACTGCATATTGTGGATATCTACCTGTAGATATCTGTTACTTACTGTTATCTAAGAGCTTTTGTGTTTATGCATGTATAGTAAGGTCACTGGACAAAAAAAATATCTTCAACACACAGAAACAGTAAATATCTGTTTTCAATATTTAGTCTTCTTTGTTATTGAGCTTTTAAGTGAAAGTAAGCTGAAGCTATCAACCCTTTTCATGTTTATATTATCTTACTCATGTTGAGAAAGTTCAGAAATTAGGCTCCATGCGCATCATTACATTGTTATCGGTATTTCTACATAGATGATTATACTAATTATTTTGAGTAACAATAAAATTCGTCAAAGACCAGTCAGCTTTGCATGGCTTTAAAATCTAATCATGTTCATAAAATTGAATTGAATTGTACTCCAGTAGTATATAGAGATTTTATTTAGATACATTTGTCCTAGACTAAAGCTGTTGTGTTTCATAACTTATTTACATTTCAACATTTTTCATGAACTCTGTACTCCTATTACCGGGCCAGTTGTGAACGAAGTGTGCATTCCTTAAAGCAATACTTGTGAAACCTGAACTTCTTTAATGAACACCCAGCCATATTGTTGGACGATGTCCATGTCATTTCATTACTTCAGGTCAGGGGCTGATTTGGACCTGAAGCGCATTCGGATTCTTGAAGCTCCCTGTGGGGTCAAAGGCCCGCAGGTCTCTTTCCAAGCTGGCCAGGTGGGAAAGACCGACTTGGTTTAGCAACGTGATACGACAGCCTGTGAAGCAGCTTGTGAATGGCAGAATCTGCCTCTGGAGGGAAAACGAAATGCAAATCCTCTCCTGTGACTTCTCAAACCTGTTGGACCAGATTTCATTAAGGTTAGAGTGCTAAATGGGAGGGACGAATCACGTAAGCTACCTCTGCCCTGCTTGATGTTGCACTTTTTCAGTTTGCCAGAGGCAACTGAATGTCGGTTTCAAAAAGAACTAAGAGTGGAGATTGAAGACCCAGAAGCATGAATAAACAATACATTTGACCATTGAATCTGAGTTTATATCAGGCACTAGGAACTCAGCAATGTTAATAAACAGTTTAAGCAACACAGCTGACTGTGTGACAATGACTGACTGAAATCTCATGATTTTCTAAGACCAGTTTAAATTCCCATGAAATGCATTGAGTGGGGAAACAGAATACAGTGGAGCATCAGAATTTTAACTTACAAGGTCTGTTCGAATTCAGATTGTTTTAAAGTTGTAATCCAATGTGTTTCAGACACACCCAGAGGCTAGGTCATACGAGTACAGGTTTTGCCAATGTCAAAAGGTTTTTTTTTTTAATTTGTGGGCAAAAACTGTGAATGGTTCTTCATGTCTCTATTGGTTAAATAAGGAAATAACTGTATTTAAATTTGCAACATATTTTCTGTAGTAATTACAATGTGAACAGGTATTTCAAAAGAGAGCAGGACTTTGGGGCTAAAAAACAAGTGTAACTGTGGTGCACTGCATAGCAAAGATTCATTTACTGTTTCTTTTCTGGATTTGTAGCTTAACAAACCTGGATCAATACAGTGGTGAGCTAGTCAATTTCCACTGTGCCACTCAAGCACCTTAAAGCTGAATTCACATGCTACCATACTTACATTTTGTATAGTGGCATATCAGTAAATATTATATGTATACAGTGGAGCACGTCGGAAGAAAAAGAAGTGAGAGCCTTATACGAAGATGAAGATAATGTTTTGGCACATCAGAAGTTAAAAGCTGTGCAATTAAACACAAAAACTTGCTACAGTTGACAGTTGTATCTCTCTGTTATGCTGGCATTGACTGAAGCTAAAATACTTTGATCTCTTATCTCTTACTTGGTATGCTACCTCCACCAGTGAACTGTGAGTAAGTTTTGATTCAGCACAATGCAAGTGAAACCAGGTGTCACACTTCTCCTACAGCAAGTGTGTAGTGTGTTTTTCATCAACTCTTATAGTGGTAGGAATAGCAGAAACATGACCGAGATATATATATTTTTGTGAGTTATCTCGTTTACAAGCCTGCAATGTGGTGAGTTGATTGTTATCATGTTCAGATAAGAGTAGGGCTGTCATGAGAATTTAGCTGATGATTAATTGTCAGAGATTACAAAAAATGCATGTGCAAAGCCAAATACTTTTATATAAATACATGCTTAATACAAGTGGCAATACAATGATTTTCCTAACCTGATCTACTTTCTAGTGTTGATGAGAATAAAATATAACATTTTTGCCAAATGTGCAGTATATTCTGATGTTCATTTTTCTTATGTAAAGTACAGTCTTTTTTATGTGAAGCTATTATGACTGGACATGCTTTGTAGTGTGTTTTCAAGTCTGAATTCAGCATGACATTTTACTTTAACAACATTTACCTGACATTCTTATCCAGATCAGTTTACACATAATAAAATCTTTCACCAGACAATCAATCCTCAAAGGTCCAGCAGTGAGAAATAATTGTTTTTTCATTTCCGCATCAAGTTTCTTTTTATGTTGTATCACCATTGTTTATGAGATTAGCTATAAAGTCTGTACAGATTTGAACCGAGCCAGACCAGCTGCAGGAGTAAGAAGTTGCACTGATGCATGAGAATCAGGACACTGGCAGACTGCTGACACTCTGACACTGATATAATGAGGCATAATGAGGCATTGCTGTAATAACATGGATGGCTAGGTTTATTTTTTCATATTTTGTATTCATTTAGTATATATAATTTTTATGTTAACATGATCAGTGCTTGGCAAGCCTGCATATCTCACTCACTCACTCACTATTGTATTGCTAACTTTTGTAATTCTTAGTTTGTTCCACTTTCACAGGTTCCTCTTTTGGTCTGATCCATGGCAGAGCTGCATGAGTGAGTGTTCACACAGCAATGGAACCCTGGCCTGTAGTGGCCTGGGTCCTAATGCTGATTTTCATTGCTGATTGGCTGAAGACTGCACAGTCAAGAGACTTTACAGAAAAGGATATTATATTCCTTCATCCCTCAAGTGAGTACCTACACATCTGTCTAGAGTTGATTATGATAATGTATTTTGTATTAAAGTACAATACACAACATGTGTCAGAACAGTTAGCTGTTACCAAAGTTTGCTGAAAAGTTAAAAGCAAAACGTCATCTTGTACTTCTTCATATTAAAAATAATGATTAAACTGGAAACGAGACAGAAAACTGATTTTAAATATATAATCTTGCATCAACCAAATAGCACAGTACTGTAGTTTGGTGGGTAGCACTGTCTCCTAACAACAAGAAGGTCCTGGGTTCAATATCAAGTGGTGCAGTGGATCAGGGTTCTTCGAGGAATTTGCTTTTATTTTGTATCCTGACTCTATTCGCCATCAACAGGAATAAGAGGGTTAGTATCTATGGACAGGTATGTGCTATTTAGCATCTGTCTGATTAACCTCCATTCACTTCTTCAGCTTCTTAGCTATTGTAATAGGAAATCTTATTCTTATCTAAATTACACCAAACTAGTATAAGATAGCATTCACAGAATCACAGAAAAAAAGAATTGCAGACTTGAAAAGGCAGAATACATGGTAACCGTTTATTTTTTTGTGTGTTTCAAGTTTTATTAAAGGTAAACAGTTAAGACTTTTTGAATTAAACAGTGCAGTAGTGTACTAAATGTTTTAATATTGTGTAAATAACTAATAGTATTGGGTCAAATAAAAAGACTGTGTGAAAACGAACTAAACTACTACTAAACTAATAATTGTGATTAATTAATTACAAATAAATACAACAAACCGTGCATATATAAGTCAGGTATGTGGTTCTGCTTGTTTAAAATGGAATAAAGTATAATGTTTGTATGAAATCCTTCGCTGGGAATCACACAGAAGATCCATGTATGCTGACTAGCAGTTGCTGCTTAGTGTTTTGCTTGTTCTGCAGCCAAAGGAAGCAGCTGCTCTAGATAAGGATGGAAACCCTGGCCCAGCTTCAGTGTGAGCTCACATTGTACCTAGTTCCATGCATGTACCCATGGATATTTCTGTATCAGACACTGCTTAAAATTAATTTGTCATGCCTCAGTTGGTAGTCATGGCTGTTAATCTCATTGGCTCGCAACGCAAGCCGCCTTTTCAGACCCTACATTTTGTCCAGTATATTAATTTATTATGCTATATGCATATACCTATGTAATGCCATTGATGGCAAAATGGCAGATGCGCAACCTTCCCTTTAAGTTTAGACCCTGTGTTTGCTAGTATCTATAGGGACAGTCACATGTTGGTCACACAGCGATTCCAATATCAGCCATGTAAAGGGCTTCTAGGGATCCACCATTTTTGGAGTTGATAAAGGCCTAAAAAACAACAATATTTGCATTTTGCATGCATATCAACTTCCCTAGATATGCTAGTGTGAGTGGATAGTCTGGTGTGATTTTTTTTATTTATTTATTTATTTTTTAAAGATCACATTTCTCTGACTGTGTCCTTTAATGGTTAAAACACTAATGAACCCTGACATTATGCAGTTGTGTGCTTTTCTAGCTGAGTTACTTTACACAATGCCAACAAATATTGCATTACATTACAATGCATTGCATTTATCTGATACTTTTATCCAAAGTGATACGTTACTTAAATAATAAGGACATAAATTTACAAGGTTAAAGTAATTAAAAGAAAAAAAAATAAATGGAAACCCAAGAGTAGAAGCCAAAGTGTGTTTGTCAGGGGTGTTAGGAGCGGAATTGTTCTTTGTTTTCAGGAGCTATATGATGTGACACAAAGCACTAAATGCCCATTTAATCCATGCTGACATTTTTATTCCTGCATTACTTTATTTAAATAATCAAAATATGTAATCACTTAAAGTTTCAGCAGTGAAAAACATTTTTAATTATAATTCAATCTTATTATCTATTTGAGGTAACAAATATCGATATTCATTTGATGTGAAATCACAGCATCAGGTTATTGTGACCTAATTTTAGAACTCCATTTGGCATCAACAGGACAAATGTACATAAACACAGTACAGGTTACTTTGAAGCACGTAACCATCAAACTTGGTGACAAAGATAAAATGGGAAAAAAAATAATGCATTTCTGTATTACATGGAAAAATTGTCAGAGCACCATCTTTCATGGTCTTGGTTTAATTTTTTTTATTTTTAATTTCATAAATTCAGTCAGGAAAGCAGAGATTAATGATGTTTATTTGGTAGATATTTCAGCACATACAGTTTACAGTGCTTACAAGTTTAGATACCCTGGCAGAATTAGTAATGTTTGGCTGTTTTCAGACAATATAAATGATGATGTTAAAACTGTTCTGTTATTAATGGTTAGTGTTTGGATGAAGTCTATTATTATTAAGTCTAACAATTGTGTTTGCCTTTTTGAAATCACAATGACAACATAAACTTCCCAAATCCCCCTGATCAAAAGTTTACATGCCCTAGTTCTTAATACCGTGTATTGCCACCTTTAACATCAAAGTCTTTTGTGGTAGTTGTGGATGAGGCCCTTAATTTTCTCAGAAAGCTGCCCATTCTTCTTGGCAAAATGCCTCCAGTTGTAAATTCTTGTGCCGCCTTGCATGAACTGCAAGTTTGAGATCTCCCAAAAGTGGCTCAATGATATTGAGGTCAGGAGACTGAAATGGCCACTCCAGAACCTTAACCTTTTTTCTGCTGTAACCAATGACAGGTCAATGTGGCCTTGGATGTTCCAACATGACAATGATCCAAAACACAAGTGCGTTCCATGTGCAGATTCCGGGCTGATGAGTGCAAATGTTCCTCCAGTATTTTCTGATAAAATGCTGCATTCATATTGCCATCAATTTTGACCAAATTCCCTGTGCCTGTGTAGCTCACACATCCCCAAAACATCACCGACCCACCAATCACTGTAGGGATGGTGTACTTTTTATCATAGACCTTGTTGACTACTCTCCAAATGTAGCGTTCATGGTTGTGGCCAAAAATTTTAATTTTGTCCTCATCACTCCAAATAATTTTGTTCTAGAAATGTTGAGGTTTGTCTCTGTGCTGTCTGGCTTATTGTAAGCAGGCTGCTTTGTGGCATTGGCGTAGTAATGGCTTTCTTCTGGTGATTCGGCCAGGCAATCTTGTGCATCTTTTAAGAGAGTCCTGTATGTCAGCTGACATTATTTGTGGGTTTTACTTTGCATCCCAAACAATTTTCCTGGCAATTGTTGCTGAACGTTTTTGTTGGTCGACCTGACCTTTTCTTGGTTTTACCAGAATCCTTCATTTTCCACTTCTTAATTAGAAATCGAAATCCAACAACGTCAGTGGCAACACTGGATAAAACATGCATGGGTCTGTCAGGAGCCCATAACGTCACTGACTTTTTATACACACACACACTAATTACAAGCAAATATATCACAAGTGAGGATGATTTAATTTTAGTAGCCATTTAAACCTGAACATGTCAATTTGTGTGCATGTTGTAGTGACACAACTTTCAGGGCATGTAAACTTTTCATCAGGGTGATTTGGGTAGTTTATGTTGACGTTATGATTTAAAAAGGACAAACACAATTGCTTGCTAATAAATGGCTTCACCAAACCACCAACTATGAATAAAAAGTTTTTGTATTATCATTCATATTCTCTTAAAAACAGCAAAATTTACAAATTCTGCCATGTAAACTTATGAGCACAACTGTAAGCTTATTCTCTTAGTAAGAGATGTGTATGCATTTAATGTAAACTAAGTACTAATATTTTTACATGCAGTTAAAGAGAGAGATGTAGATTATGTTTATGTAATGATCTACTTTCAACCAGCATAAAGTATGTGAACATGGGAATGTGTTGTTTGTCAACCTGAACCTACAATATTTTTTTTACTGACAACTGGATTCTAATGGTATGTCTGTGGTTGCCAAAAACACAGAGATCCTCTGATCCTTGGCCAGATTCAGATTGGTACAGCATCTCTTAAAACCCTAGGGCGTAATCTCTTCAGCTCTTTAATGTGAAGTAAAATACGCAAATTGTAGATGGTCAGTTAGTCCATCTTCTCATGCCTTCATGATTTCCACCCCACTCCAGTCCAGTGAGATCAGCAGATGTACAGTGTTCACAATGTCTTGTCATTAATTTATTTGGCCTGAGATGCATTCCCTGATGCATCATAAAACATTCTTTATTCTATGATGATAGTGAGCTAATGGAAAGTGGAATCCCAGAATAAGAAACAGTTCACCTGGGCACAAGGTTTTAATGAGAGAAAAAATTTGTCACTTACCCAAGTGACTTCTTCAGTCCCAGCTAGTTGTAACGTTCCCAATCTTATATACAGCACATTTAGAGAACGACCAACACCAGCATAACCTTGGAACCAGTGATCGGTTTTACATGCAAATTGCCATAATTATTATTTTCAAAGACCATGCGTGCTATTCACATAGGATTTGGGAATCACGGCACTGGGCATACTCATAGACCCCCATCTGTTCAGAGATGGTCATTCCTTCTTCAATTATACTGGCTATTTGACTCCCAGTTCCTCTGTATCAAGGCATGTGCACCTCTTTATCCTTGAAAGAGTGGCCACTGGCCTGCAGGTGGATTTAATTACGTAGTCATGGTCTCATGAGATATCCCCTTTTAAGCTCTTTTAGATGGCCCTAGATATGTTGTGCCCATCTGTTATGTTATTTTGTTTAGTTGTAATGCTATAATCACTAATTCACTTAACAATCAGACCTCTCAACTATTAATATCTGTAGGGTACTGCCAATATCTATTTCCTCAGTACATGTAAACATTTAAAGCTATCTAAAATGCTGTGTGATCACTTGAAGTTCCACATCCCCTGTAGTAAAGAAGTACCAACAGGAGGAAATAAGTATAATAAGTATCTTAGATCATTGTGAGTTGTACCACAATGAACGCTTCCAAGACCAGTTTCAGCACTGTCCGCTCAGTGGAGACTGTGCGTGCATGTGTGCGTGGAGATGAGCAGGGAAGCAGAAAGACAAACAGCCTGAGGACATGTGCAGTAGCTCATGTGCCTTCTCTGTGTCTGGAGCTGTTGCATTTACAGCAAATACCACACTGGTGCACAGTGTACATCTCAGTGTAATGGTTGCCAGTATTTTTAATGAAGATTGCTTTTAGAGTTTTATAGACTGATCACCAAAAAAACTTTATTTAAGCAATAGTCGTTGTCATATCTACTTTTCTTGATATGCCCACATATGCAGTGATTTAGATAAAGGTGGGCTGTGACTAGGCACAAATCATCCACTAAAATCGCACACATCTTGATGTCACAACACAGAAAGACAAAATCAAAATCAACGCACAATCACAAACACATTTTTGTGGATGCAATGCAATGTTTGATATAGTGTGTATATCTTTATCCAAATAAGGGCTTTATCCAAATAAGGTACCATAGTCAAGCCGTAGATAGAGATGTCTAATTGCTGCAAAATTTGGCTTGCATTTCTGTCTTAGGAAACTATATAAATGATTTCAGGTGTGGTCTGATTAAACACTTGATCTTACCACAAGAAGGCATAAAAGTGCTTCCCCTGCTGCCCTATAAAATGAGTAGTGCATCTCTTGGTGAGAGACTCAAAGACCCAAGGCCCAATTAACAGACTTTGAGAGGTGGTACATCATTGGCCGATTTGCCTGCCATCTAGGCTGTTCTGACCAAGCAATGGACAGACCAACAGAAATGATTGTTTCTCTGCGCAAGTGGGCTGCAGTATAACATACAGAATCGTTTTGCCTCAATGCTCAGTGATTTCAGTCTGATTAATGTGATATATGGTAAAAACATATTGGGATATTTGCTTGGGCAGCAGATTATTAATTTGTACTGCACTTGTGATCACCTGTAAGATGTAAGTAATGTCTAGTAGTCATTTAAATCATTATAGATAATCTTGATTTCTATTAACTAATGCAACACAGACAATTGTTGCCTTGATGCTTTTATTAAAACACTTAGCATTCATTTCATATAAAAGCATATACACTTTGGTATTTTATTACCAATATAACCTTATTTAGCAGCAGTAACATGTCATTTACCTGATGATTACATTTGCACAATAATGACAAGGCATTTTGTACTATTTTGGGATTTCTTGCATGAACAGTGCCTGAGAGTATCTGGCTGACACTATATTAGGGGGAAAAGCATTTTCCCGCAAACTTCCCTTCCAAAAGAATATAAAGTATGTTAGGGAATTAGTAGTATATTGACTCTAATCCTAATAGGCGTGTGTGAAATATAAGGTGACTCTTCCTGGTTAAAAGTAAACTACTGCGTTTTTTTTTTGTTTTAGGGAAGTTAAACATCTAAAACATTTTTGACCCAGACTGAACTATGATTTTCACTACTAGATATTTTAATGAAGTTTTACTAGGCATACTTTTTGTTAATTCATAATAGGCTTTGAGGAACTCTCAGCTTTATGGCAGATACAATCCTATGACTACAAATAAATTGCATTTGTCGTTTGCAATAAAACATTATTTGCCATTTCTCTGTTCATAGCTACACCATACCCAGGAGGATTTAAGTGTTTCACATGTGAGGAAGCGGCTGACAATTACGAGTGTAATCGCTGGGCCCCAGATCTCTACTGCCCGCAGGGTAAGACCACCAAGTTTTGACAGAAAAAAAGCATTTTCAGGGCATTCTTTGGCTACAGTCTGTCAGATCAACACCAATGTATGCATGTTGAATGTATGTGTGGTCTCATGACAAGCATTTCCATTTTCAAACTTTAAACCTCATTGTAAATGTCATCAGAAGAGTAAAGTGACACTAAGGT
This sequence comes from Parotocinclus haroldoi, assembly GCA_034779995.1. NCBI lineage: Eukaryota > Metazoa > Chordata > Actinopteri > Siluriformes > Loricariidae > Parotocinclus > Parotocinclus haroldoi. The sequence continues at coordinate 16,791 of JAUZST010000002.1, read as the reverse complement.
GTATACCAATATGATTTCATGTGTCCTATTTGAAATGTATGCATAATATAAATCTGTTATCAGTATACACACATTATGACAGTCATGCGTTTCATACATGTGGTGGGATGTTTTTTTGATCAAATAAAATTGTGGATTACACTTATACAGTCTCTAAAATAATTGGCACCCTAGATGGAGAATAGTTTATATTTTTAATCCCCTTTAGCGTAATCTCACAGTTTACGCTAAAGAAAAAAAGGAAAAACAAAGTTTAAAAAATTTATATTTTCTATATTGATATTTTATATATTTATAATATCATTAATTTTATAATGATATCATACATGTATTAATTGAAGCATTGTTGGGGCATACCATGTAAGGGCATCCTGGACTACCTAGAAACTGAAATGGCTAACCACTGGATCCTCCAGTTGTACAGGACAGTATGTGACATATGTCCAGATAAACATGAAAATGGTTTACTGAACACAAAATCAAGCTTATGCTATGGCCACTGATTTAGAATAATTATTTCTTGTTGAGGGATATTTTTTTCTGAGGCTGCATTTACTTATGAACAAATACTGTTATTTATTTAGTATTTATTAGTTATATATCCATCTTTTCATGCAAATATACTGAAAAATGTTAAACACTATATATCATTGATGGACTAGCCTGTTTAAGCTATATTAAAACATCTTAATTTTGTTTTCTATTTTAGAGACTAAATATTGCTATACAAGTCACACAATGGACTGGGTTGGAAAAACTGTGTCTGTGACTAAGCGTTGTGCCGCTTTAAAGGACTGCCTTGATACTGGCTGCATCAACATAGACAACGAAGAAAACAGGGTATGTGGTGCTAAAATATTTTGTTATCTATATATGTTTACTGATTGCTATAGGAATCCTCCAAATGTTAACATTCAGTGTAGACTAAAATTAATAATACATGCAACACCACTTTCAGATTATTTCAAAAAAAAATTGCAAGCTGTATTTAGCAATTCAACCTCTTCTAGTCATTCTTCAGCATGCTTGAGAACACTCAATTCAAATTTACAAAATTTGTCGTACAATGGCTGTTAAAATAGTTACTGACCTGAAAATGTTTAAAATCTGCATTTAATTAAAAATATCTACAATATTTTTTCAAGTTCAACACAAGTGATGTTAAGAGAGATCAAAAAAATTAGCTTGTGGAGCATCACACCACCTCCATGCTAAAATATTATTTGGACACTTGCTTAAAAAGCTTTTCCTGCACATTTTAATTAAACAAATTATAGTTATTTACCATTAGTACTTATGGAGGGGACTGTGTCTGTAGACCACTGTGTTACAATGCAGAAACATGAGCTTTAGAGATAAAATCCTTCTTGTTTTTTGTATTTTGTTTAAGTTTGATTTAGATATTCTGATTGCATGTAACCATAACAAATCTAGAACTTCAAATATTGTACATACCATAATTTTACCTTCCACCTTCAGTTACTTGTTTTCCCAAAATCACCCTCTTCCATTTTTAAATGCTTGTCCAAACAAACATAAAAGACCATTTTTAAAGAAAAACATGCATGCTGTCTATCACATAGGCACCGTATTTAACATCCTTTTTAGGTTAATCCATAGTTTGTTGGTGATTGGTTGCACTCCGAGTTGGACTGTTTGACCTGCTTAATGCAGCCTACTTAACATATGTAGCTTATATCCTATAACACGGGGGGGAAATGAAAATGACAGATGACTGTAATTTACACAAGGCAAGAAAGACAGCTAAAGACAGCTTGTGCTGTTAAGAATCCCAATAGCATGTGGGAAGTAGCTGTTCAACACGGTGTGAGTTGCTGCAGGGTGCCTATGATGATAGACTGAGCCCTTGTTCAGCACCTATTGGTGAAGATATGCTGACCGTCAGATGCCAGCATGAATTATTTTGGATGCAGCATTTTATGTAGTAGCATAATTTACTGTCACGTTCCCAAATGTTGATTCATTTGGTCTGTACACTTTCTATTGTGCAGTGGTAGAAGAAAAGAGTGGTGGTGTTCATAGCAAAAGTCCTTTATTCTCTTCAGAAAGAACAGATTTTTCTGTCGGTCGTGTTTGGGGACCAGGATAGGTCTGTAGACTGATCTACCGCATTGATGCAAATAAGCACAGAGTGACTGAAATGATAAAATTATATTCTGTTTAGTAAAAAAAAACTCAAACTACAATAAAATTTGAATATACTATTAAAATAAGACAATGTATTTTAGTCAACCTTTTTAAGGGGCTGTCAAGATCCTCCTTGTGAAGACTAATAATATTTTGAATGACTCACATCCTGTAATATGCATTTCCTGAAACCTTACATAACATCTAACTACTAAGTAACTATTGTGGAATCTGCCTGAAGCTAATGACATGTTTTAAATTAGATGTAAGATTTGATTTTCCCAGGCTTATTTATGATTCATTATATTTTCAATTATTAACAAAGTTGAGAGATTGCCAGGATAGATTGTACCAAGGTATAACACACAACAACAAAGAATGCATCCCAATAAAGGAAGTGTATAGAAGAACTTCTGCATAAGTAGGACCTAAAACATGATCACATTGTAACTCAAGTCAGAAACGTCAATTAAGAAAATCAATGCTGCGATCATGTTTTATGCTGCCGATACCGATCACCCATGAGTGCTGATCACTGCCGATCACAGATACAGATCACATTGACTGGGTGTAAATTTTTACATTTAGTTATGATGAGTGTTACAGCCTATGTGATCTACATAAAATAATATTATCTTAGACAAAATTAGACAATTAGAAAAATATGAAATACTTGCAGGCACAACTATTCTTGCACTGTGACTGTTTATGCTCCGGGTGCCTTTTTTATTATCTCCAATGAGCCTCACCATACCACACCAAGTGTTTGTTCTGTAAATAATGTATTAAATTAGTTGTGTTAAAGCTTCCCCCACGAGGATTTTTTTGTTTCATGTGTTTCAGAATGCAAACTTTAAATCATTCTCACAGACCGTATAAAAGTTCGGCAGACATGTTTGTTTATGATTTGCTGCCACACGGCTGTGGCGTGTAAGAGGAAAGGGGGCAGGGACACAATACTGCTCACAAGGCCTCAGAGGGCTGCAAAGTACAGGTGATTGGCACTGAAAGGCATTGATCATTATACGGTGTTCAATGTCCAAGCATGTAAAAGTCTGTCTCACATTGGTTAATATTAATGTTTAAGTCCATCAGAAGAACACTGATTCTGATCATTGCTGCACATCAAACGACACATGGATAATCCAGAAAGGTTTGGGAAAAGCATTTTGTGGACAGATGTAACTGCAATATAATAAAAAAATTAAGAAACACACTGCAAATATTGAAAATGTACCGTAGAACTGTAGATAATTTTCCTCGGCTTAATAAGTGTTCTGATTGATTACTCTGTACAGGTGTGTATTGCCTGTTGTGAGGGGAACATCTGTAACATGCCACTTCCTCGAAATGAGTCGGATGCCATCTTTGCAACAACGTCACCTGTGAGTGGCAGCTGTAGAGCTCAACTGGATAACACGCTGCTGCTCTTGTTCCTCATCCCTCTCATCATGTTTGCCCATATTTAATCCTCCTTACTGTGCACTTTTTATAATGGATCTTCATTTCACTAGAATCACCTCCCTTAGATGTACACAATTTTAAATAACCTTCAATTTGCTTATTAACCTAAATTATTATTAATAGATGCGCTTCCATCCAGTTCACTGTCGCTGGAGTGTAACCAACCGCACAGGGCACAAGGCAGAAGCCAACCCAAGGCATGGTGCCACTACCATTATTTGTGTGTTTATTAATGACAATAACTGAATCTGGGTGCAGTTTCTACCAGATGAACAGCATCTTCACAGTTTTGATGTTTTTTATATACTGATTACCAAAATTTGTGAAATATCTCCTCATTTTCATTAGCTCTCTCTCTCTCTCCTCTGTATGTGTATATATATACACTATTTTTGAAAATTTCACCAGAGGAACTCGGAGAAGAACACACGTGTGGGTTTTTTTTTTTTCACAAGTGAAATTTTCAAAAAGAGTTAGTGAACTGAACAGGAGGGAATAAGATGGGTATGACTGGAATATACTATGGCTTGATGCAAGTATTGTCCTCCATGAATGAAGTGTTGTTATTTTTGGACTTTTGAACAGTTGTTTTAGTTTGCTTTCCTGTCTTTGCTGTGACTGTGTGTTTACCCTTGTCTCAGCATGTCTGAGCCTGCTGAAACAAACCTTGGTGTGGAAATGGAAGAAAAGGAGGAGAATGGTGGGTGTTTATCCACAGTTGAGTGAAATCAAAACTGTACATTTGTCATTTAGATGTATATTATTTATTTATTGTACCATACATTTATGGTAAGAAGACAGCATGCAATTACAATGCCTGTAGGCCATAACATAATCATGTGTGTTTCACACTCATACTAAGCACTCATACTATCAAGAGTTCAGCTTTCATAGCCATCAGATTACTTTTAATCTTGTGATCTTTGTCACAAACTATAATACAACAGTTGTGTCCAGCTTTGTATGTATTTCACATAAGCATTGTGAGGTTTGTGGTGGTGTGCTTTGAATCTGTTTTAACCACAGGTGGTTGGAAAACAAACACATACTATGAGTATGGGAGACATCTGTTTAAAAAAATGATTAATTACTGTGACGTATTCGTGATCAATCACTTTGTCCATAAAAGGTGCAGTGTTGGCATTTACAGTGTTATTGTACGTTGGGATTTATGGTTTGTGTAGGCGACCTGCCCAGGACTCTAAAGAAGTAGTTTCCTCTCAGCCAAATAATTAATAATGTGTATGTTTCACAAACTGCAATAATTTTTTATAATGTCCTACATAATTGCTAAGTTTATAAAATGCCTTTTTTATGTTTGTAAATTTGTTTTGTAAATGTATATATAATTTTATATAATGAAGACATTAAAATGTGTTATGTTACACCTGTTTTATTCTGTCTTTTTTACATACTGTGATTTGTATATGAATAGAAACATTTTATATGTATAATATCTGAATTAAAGAAGAACACCACAATTGTACTTCAATTTCCATTTTCAGAACTGAATTGGTTTGGGCAGAATGTACAGTGCCTTGCAAAAGTCTTCGGCCCCCTTGAACTTTTCAAACTTTTGCCACATTTCAGGCTTCAAACATAAAGGTATCAAACTGTAATGTTTTTTGTGAAGAATCAACAACAAGTGGGACACAATGGTGAAGTGGAACGAAATTTATTGGATATTTTAAACCTTTTTTTTAGAAATAAAAAACTGAAAAGTGTGGCATGCAAAATTATTCGACCCCTTTACTTTCAGTGCAGCAAACTGTGCAGCAGTGCAGCAAAGTGATCAAATGTTGACCTAAATGACTGATGATGATAAATAGAATCCATCTGTGTGTAATCAAGTCTCCGTATAAATGCACCTGCTCTGTGATAGAGTTCTTTTTAAAGCGCAGAGAGCATCATGATGATCAAAGAACACACCAGGCTGGTCCAAGATACTGTTGTGGAGAAGTTTAAAGCTGGATTTGGATACAAAAAGATTTCCCAAGCTTTAAACATCTCAAGGAGCACTATGCAAGCGATCATATTTAAATGAAAGGAGTATCATACCACTACAAATCTACCAAGACCTGGCCGTCCCTCTAAATTTTCAGCTCAAACAAGGAGAAGACTGATCAGAGATGCAGCCAAGAGGCTGTAGAGATCTACAGCTGAGGTGGGAGACTCTGTCCATAGGACATAGCACAAATCTAGCCTTTATGGAAGAGTGGCAAGAATATAGCCACTTTTTTTCTCAAAGCTATCCATAAAAAGTCTTGTTTAAAGTTTGCCACAAGCCACCTGGGAGACACACCAAGCATCTGGGAGAAGGTGCTCTGGTCACTTTTTGGAACTTTTTGCAAAACGTTATGTTTGGCGTAAAAGCAACACAGCTCATCATCCTTAACACACCATCCCCACTGTCAAACATGGTGGTGGCACCATCATGGTTTGGGCCTGCTTTTCTTCAGCAGGGACAGGGAAGATGATTAAAATTTATGGGAATATGGATGGAGGCAAATGCAGGACCATTCCGGAAGAAAAATTGTTGTCTGTAAAAGACTTGAGACTGGGACAGAGATTTGTCTTCCAACAAGACAATGATCCAAAACATAAATCAAAATCTACAATGAAATGGTTAACAAATAAACGTGTCAAGGTGTTAGAATGGCCAATTCAAAGTCCAGTTGCTGTCTCTCAATGTGCAAAACTGATAGAGACATACCCCAAGTGACTTGCAGCTGTAATCACAGCAAAAGGTGGCGCTACAAAGTATTAATGCAAAGGGGTCGAATAAATGTGCATGCCCAATTTTTCAGTTTTTTATTTGTTAAAGAAGTTGAAAATATCCAATAAATTTCATTCCCCTTCAACGATTGTGCCCCACTTGTTGTTAATTCTTCACAAAAAAAAAATTACAATTTAATATATTTATGTTTGAACCCTGAAATGTGGCAAAAGGTTGAAAAGTCCAAGGGCACCGAATACTTTCGCAAGGCACTGTCTCTTGTTCACTGTCATAGCGATCTGGTGTCAGATACATACACATACATAGAACATACAGTGGAGAAAATATCATCAAAAAGACAATTTCAGTCATTTGAAGAGTGAAACTTTGTAATTTACAAACAGAGTGATCTATTTCTCATAATATTGATTATTATGGGTTACAGCCAATGAAAATCAAAGTCATTACTTCAGAAAATTTACATAATCAACAAAAAACGCTTGCAAACGTTTCCAAAGTCTTTAAATTGGTCACTTAGTCTGGATCAGTAGGTTAACAGACACAAAAGGTCATTGCTAAATAAGCTGTCTGTCTGTTCCCAGAGTGCTCTATCCAAGCATATGAGTGGAAGGAAAGTGCGGTAGACAAAGATGTACAACAGTATAACTGCAGCCTTGAAAGGATTGTCAAGAAAATTTGTGGGAGATTTAAAAGGAGTGGACTGCTGCTGTAGTCAGTGTTTCAAGAGACACACACAGACGTATCCAGGACATGCACAACAACTGTTGCATTCCAGTTGCATTGTGTCAGGCCACTCGTGACCAAGAGACAACGCCAAAAGCGTCTTACCTGGGCCAAGGAGAAAAAGAGCTGGACTGTTGTTCAGTGGTCCATAGTCTTGTTTTCAGACAAATAAATACATTTACAATAAATACATTTACAATAAATTCCACCTCTGCCAAGCTCCCAAAGTTGGGTCCCTAAGCAAGGCCCTTAATCCACACTTGCATGGATTGTAAGACTGTATGAATTGTAAGTCGCTCTGGACAAGAGCGTCTGCTAAATGGCGTAAATGTAAATGTAATGTGAAGTTTCCACAATCAGTGATGGTTTGCTGTGCCATGTTATCTGCTGGTGTAGGTCCACTGTGCACATAGCTGTCTACAAGGAAAATTTAGAGCACTTAATGCTTTGCTCTCCTAACAAGCAATGATAACTGACAATGATAGCTTATAAGATAGCACCCCGGTTAGCTTTTTATCTAATCATCACGAACTTCAAGCAGAGTTGTTAAATTGCAGTGAAGAAGGCTTCAGATTACCCAAGAAAGTCAAACAAGATCAGGTCTGCCTCCTAAAGAGAATACCATACCAGAATGTCATAAATAAGGAATGGTATCAAAACATCCTACAAGAGCAACTTCTACCAACGATCCAAGAGCAATTTGGTGATAAGCAATTCTTTTTCCATCAAGACTAAGCACCATGTTAGAAGGCAAAAATGATAACCAAGTGGCTCGATGAACAAACCATTTAAATTTTGGGTACATGTTCAAAAACATCACAATCCCATTGACAGCCTGTTTTCATTCCTCAAAAATCTGTCTTATCTGAGATTGGACAGAAGCTGATATTTAGCGTACTGAGGTGAATTGAAAGTCTTATGGAAAAAGGGTTAACAGTGTGTTTGCTTAAATGGGATGTAATTGTCAATATGAAGTTAAAAAGCATGTGGAATGCTTATATTTGAAGAGTCATCGTACCATAAACACATCTGACAAAAGGTTCTAAAATAAGCAGAAAGATTTCTGAAAACCAAAATTCGTGCCATTCTCCAAACTCTTGGCCACAACTGTACGTCAAAAGTACACAACAACAATCAAAAGTACACAGTGAAAGGTGCTCACTGGTGCTTCATTTTTTCACTCCTTAGAAGCACTAATGATAGTGGTGAGTGAAGGATTTTTGTGAATACAGACTCTGAAAAGAATTTTTTCTCTCGTTTAGTTTTGTGTGTACTGTCCTGTGGCATATTTTCTATGGTTCTACTTTCTATATAAGTGTTTAGGTCAAAGTTCAAAACATAACAAATGCTAATGCATAGCCATATCCATTCTAAGGAAACTTGCCTGCTGTAAGACACTAAATAAAAAGTTATGTAATTAGCTATGACACACATCTTAAATGGAAACTGCTATGCATACCATTGACTGATGAAGTTTACACTTTATACAAGTTTCTGTATGTCTGTATTAATACTTATAACGTGGTAACATCATTTGTATTACATTGCAGTTCGGTCAATATAAAATACATGAAGCCATGTTATTTATTGCTTTTAGGATTTATGTTATATTCAATTCAATATATCCAATTAAACTGTGTATACATAAATTTTTTAAATATGTGAAACCTGTAGTATTTGATTATAAGTACTGTAACTGTGGCTTGGCTTTAAACACATCACTGGTTAACCTACAACAACTAAATGAGACATCAACAAATGTCTGCTGGTGGAAAACCAATGTATGCTTTGCTCTAAAATTGTCTGATAACTAACATGAAAGAAGCATTTTTGATTTCTACTCTCCTGCTGCTTTCCACTTAGCCTCTAAACATTTTCCCCTATCTACATGAATTATATAAAAGTATTTGCTAACATTTTTGGTTTGTACAAACAGTCAACGGCATAAATAAGCCTATGACCTGGAGTAGGCATTAACAATGGTTTGTGTCAGCTATTGTGACCAACATTGAGATAGTAAAAAGCCCAGAGTGTTAGTTTAGCAGTCTGTGTCTGCTTTATCTCTTTGTTCTCTTGATGAGAAAGATGTCAAAGTTGCTTGAACTGTGTTCCTGCTCAGACTGTAGAATAACATTTAAGACGAGGCCTAAGAGAAAGTGAAATCTGGTAAATCAAGCAATCAGAATGATAATTTATTTTGCTCATACCACATTTATACCATATTAACTAACCAACAATTGTTCAGATTTAAAATTTGCAGGTAGTATTATACTGTTCACAAAAATTAGGAGGATATTTCATTTTGAAATAAAATATAATAAAACATACAATCAAATATCCCCTAATTGTTGTGAGCAGTATACAGTCATAGCCAAAATTGTTGGCACCCATGGAATTTTTAAGTATTTATCCCAGAAATGTTTTGCATTTACATAGTTTGTTATACACGTGTTTATTTTCTTTGTGTGTACTGTGTAACAACACATAAAAAACAGAAAAAGCCAAATGTGGTAATTTCATGCAAAAAATTGTTCAACCATCAGTTAAATTTATGAATTAAGTTTGGGGTCATTGTCCTGCTGGAAGACCCATGACCTTGGACGCAAACCCAGCTTTCTGACACTGGGCACTACATTGCGACCCAAAATCATTTGGTAATCTTTAGATTTCATGATGCCCTACACACAGTCAAGGTATCCAGTGCCAGAGGCAGCAAAACAACCCTAAAACATCTTTAAACCTCCACCATATTTGACTGTAGATTCTGTGTTCTTTTTTCTTTGTAGGCTTTCACCTCGTTTTCAGTAAACAGTCGAATGATGTGCCTTACCAAAAAGCTCTATCTTGATCTTGTTTGTCCACAAGACGTTTTTTCAGAAGGATTTTGGATTACTCACATACATTTTGGCAAACTGCAGTATATCTTTTTGTGCTCCTGGGTCTCCTGCCATAGCGTTTCATTTCATTCAAATGTCGATGGATAGTTTGTGCTGATACATCTTGAACCTGCAGGACAGCTTGAATTTCTTTGGAACACGAGGCTGCTTATCCACCATCCAGACTATCCTGCATTGAAAAGTTTCATAAATTTTTCTCTTCTGGCCACGTCCAAGAAGAGTAGATACAGTGCCATGGGCTACGAACTTCCTGATTATGTTGCGCAATGTGGACAAAACAGCATAAACATCAAGTCCAACCGAGATGGACTTGTAACCTTGGAATCTTCTCTTTCTGTTCTCCGTGCTTAGTGTGGCACACACACACACACACACACACACAAACATTAAGTCAACTTCTCTCATTTTTCTCTGGTTTCAGGTGTAATTTTTATATTACCCACACCTGTTACTTGCCTGAGCTGAGTTTAAATGAAAATCACATGCTTGAAACAAAGGTATTTACCCACAATTTTGAAAAGGTGCCAACAATTTTGTCCAGCCCATTTTTGTAGTTTTGCATGAAACTACATCACATTTGACTTTTTTCTGTTTTTTATGTGTTGTTCCAAAACACACGAAAGAAAAAGACGTGTTTAACAAAATGTGTAATGCTAAAACAAGTAGGCTGCTGGGTTTTAAGAAGCTATATAGAACATTTTATTTAAGCCACTTAGTTAAACTAATATTGGGAGCAAACAGAAGGTTATTTTTGTAGCAAATCTCTAACCTAAAAACTATTCTTCTTTCCAATGATCTCAGGCTCTAACATAGTGTTTGGACAGGTAAGTCCTGTTTCATGCCTGGAAAGATTTACAGCATATTTAAGTGCTTGAATGGTGCAGGATGGTGAAATGAACAAACATGACCTGAGGGTATTGCCTAAGGTCAAAGGTAAACTTCTAGTGCCCCTTTTGTCTACTAACAGTTGAACTTTAGTACATGTGAAGTTAAGTTTGCTGAATCATCGAAGTAACAAATTGCCCAATAATGTCAAAATACTTTTTATTTGTTGTTTCATTTATTTACTCTTTTATTTTTATGGGTAGTCTTTTTGTATTGGATGTTTCATAACTTCTTGAGAAAACTGACTAGTTGAAACCTAAAGTATGTTATATATAAATATAAAGCAAACTTATAATGTGCTTAATGTGCTTTCCTGGTTAAGTGCTTTGGTTGGCCATACATATATTGTTAAGTAGGTTGCTGGTGTAATTTAATATGACTTAGTTTTGCATGACACAGAGTAAGTTGATTTAGACATTTATTGAAGAATCAGAACGCAGTAAAGAAGTATAAATACAGGTATAAGTATAGAAATGTGTTTCATTTATTAAACAAATCACATTGGCTAAAAGTCACCTAGTAGATCTCCCAGAAAAAAAGTGAATGAAACGGAAAGAAACTCCAGTCTACCATATCTGTTTGGGTTTTAGCGGAAGATCTCTGTAAAGATTTACATTGTGATCAAATCTGCTAACATCACGATTTATCTGCTGCTGAAAATAAAACCTGAGCTGTCAAAAATATTTCTCATTCTAAAAATAGTTTATTTAGTTTAATGTTTTCACTCCTGAATTTATTGTAATGAAACAAACATGCTTTCTGTGCAATATGTTTCGAAGAAGATCAAAATATTTCAGTATGTCAGTTTTCAGCAATTAAAAGCATTTCCAATTGCAATTTTCAACCTCATCCCACATAATTAACAAACAATGATATTTAAAATGGGATTTTGAGACAACTGATTTTATAGCCGTTTCACATCAAGAGCAGTGGAACGGTTAATGCAATATGAGAATAATTCAATTTATCTAATCTAATCTAATCAACCCATTGTTGCATGGCTTTGCCATTTAAAATGTTTCTTCCTTATTCTTATTTGGGTGACATTGTGGCATAACATGATAACATGCTATAAGTAATAACAATGATTTACGTAAAAAAAAATAGGTGTGTATTACTGTTATTATCTCACACAACAATACATTTGCAATTGCACTACAGTATTAGCATACATCAAGATTAGAGTTAAAAATAGCTCATGTGGCTTAAAGGCAGGTGGCAGTTGCTGGATATAAATAATGTGTATTTCTCCTAAATAATTGTAGGGAAATATTTGAAGCAAAGTTGACAAATAAAAGAAACAAATGAGAATCATTTTAAAGTCTCCTGAGCATAAATAAAATGTCAAATACATCTTTTTATCACCTGTGCTTGTGATTTGTCCTCATAATATATCTTGGCAGGATTTAAATAAATGTGTTAACTTTTCACAGCAAGACAAATGATTCAGCAATAACCCCAGCATGTTCGTATCCAATGTCTGCAGCTGCTAATCCTGTTTCTTAAGTCTGTGTTTCCTTTCAATGAAGTCCAATTTCCTCACTTTTCATATGAGCAGTAACTTATTTTTAATGACCATGACCTGCAGCCTGGCTGAGTTTCAGCTACCTTCTCCGTGGTGCAAAGAATGACAGCCATTGTTGGGGGTCATGGCTGCATATCCTGTTCACAATGGCCATGCTGAGATTTTCATTACCACTGCTGCACAGCTTCAGGAGAGATTGGGCAGCAATGGAAACAGCTATATGTCTTTTGTTGTTGTAAAAAAAAAGGCTGACCTCTTGTATTCTGGGGATAAGGGCTGTGGGTGAATGCAGACAATTCAAAAACTGAAACTCGATAATTAAATTACATGGCTCACAAAAAATGTAAATATTTCAGCATTTTAAAATTAAATATCCCCATATTTTTATGAGCAGTATAGTTATACTTCTACACACATCTCAACATATCTTGCACTAGTAAGTACTGGTGGTAGTGCCAGCATCTAAGGTCCTTACCTTGCTTTTTTTACATACCTTCTTTTTGACCATTTTCCTCTGTCTGTATAGCCTGCTGTAGGAAATTAGGAGTGTCGAATACAAATGACATGTAATGTATACAGATGGGTGACAATGAAACCCAACAAAAAGTGTTGTAGTAAAGTGTTTGGCAACCACAGACCAACAGAACATGTTTCGGTGTGTCATGATTCTCCAAGTCTCTATTGAACTAAAGCATGTAAAATAATGATACTCCCCAATGTCATTCCCCTCATCTAGTATTTTGTAATAGTAATAGTTTGAACTAGTAATATTTGAACCCTGAACATTCTGATCCAGTACCTTAAGCACTAGGCCACCACAGTCCCACATACACGGTAAAAACCCATGGTGGTGATTACAGTCATTTAGCAGATACACTTATCCATAGCAGCTCACAACTGATACAACCTTACATTCCAAGCAATTGTGGTTAATGACCTTGCCCAAATCAGGGAGCACCTCTGACAAGTCCATTTGAATGGACCGTCTGGTACATTGTCCAGTACCGTATCTACTAGGCCACCACAGTCCAAAATCATTTGTGAGCTACTTTCAACAAGCATAAAAATTTACAATCAAGTAATGTGGGCTAAGGGCCTTGCTCAAGGACCCAAAAGTAGCAGCTTGGTGGAGGTGGGATTTGAATCCTGTACCAGTACTGTACCTTAACCACACTGGGAGGCATGCCAGTATTCAAACCCAGATCAATGTGATGGTGGACTGGTGATTTAGACTAATACGACATCTGAGCACCACTGCTTGTTTAATTGGGTTATTACTTTAATATGTAACCTGTCTGTATTATCTAGTCAAGTAGTCCTACATATTCTTATTAAACAGAAGCAGGGCAAAGCAAAAAACTAAAATGCCAACAGGCGACATCTTACAGTGCATTTTCTCAACCCAAGTTCACCAGTCCTAAATCTGATAAGATGGGAAACACATTGCTATTATCATTCTGAGAACTTGAGAAGGAGTAGACAAGGCCAGGCCGACTGTGACTGGGTGTAGGAAATAACAGTGCATGATGTAAGTGTGAAAGGACCTTAAAGGGAAGAACGCGTCAGAAGGATTTCCATCACAAAGGCTTTTGGGTTTGGTTGTGTCCTGAGTACCCTGTAGAATGCTGGGATCGTTACAGGAAAAGTTGGATTGAAAGATGATGAGAGAGTTGGTGTAGGGAACTGATACCCGCTATGAATGGAGTACATGGGGTTGTCCAACTGTTAAGGCAAATACATAATCGCAAATATTCTTAGTATATTATTATTTTGTTTCTTGAATAAGATATACAGTTTGGCCAAAATTGGTTACTAGCTATTTATGCAATAGAGGTGCAGGTTTAAATAGGCAAGAGGTGTATACATATATCTGAATATTACTGGTTGTGTAAAATCACTAAATATTTGCATATCTGTTGTAGTTTCTATTTCTGTTTTTTAAATACTTACATGAAATATCAGTGTGGGTACAGGTATGTACTGTTTAATGCATTATGTTCTTTGAAATAGGATTATTAGTGTTACAAGGTCACAGGTGTGAAAGAGGAGCAGGTGTGTTAAATTTTGTTGTCCCAGAAGGGATCCTTATCTAAAGATGTTGCACAACAAAAGCAAACAGCTTCAACTGCAGCAACTACAAACAGTTTGCTGAAGACAACCTAAGGACACGAAGGACATTTTGGAACTGTAATTACTGGAACCATGTCCTGTGAGGATTACAAAGACAAGTGTCTCTTGCCTACAGTCAAGCATGGTGGTGGGGATGTCATGGTTTGGGGCTGGATGAGTGCTGTCGACTGTGGGAGCTACAGTTCATAGAGGGGAACCATGAATGCTAACATGCACTGTGACAAACTGAAGCAGCTGTTTCGTAATACTTTACACCATAAAATATAATCCTTGAATTATTGCTAGTGTGTCCCATATCACAAACTATAGTCTGAAAAGTACATATAATTAGCACATTAGTATACTTTTGAGAATTATTAAGTGCATGGTTCTCAAAATATGGCCAAAAAACGTGGCTTGCAAGACCTGATTTTGGTCACTCTTGTGGCTCAGCTAATTAAACATGTTGGGAACATTTCTTAATTTTTGTCCTGTGACTGTCATACACCAAGCACTACACATAAAAACACAAAATGAATTTCATTTACACTCACTGGCCACTTTATTACATAAAGCTTACATACACCAGCTAGTGAACGGTTGGGTCACAATTACTTTTCTTGAGCATAATGTATACTGTATCTCTTTTTTCCTCATTTGTAATGTTGCCAGAACTTTCACATTTCAGTTTATATTGGATGGGGAAGCAGTACAACAGATAGGTTTCTAAACTGTCTACACAGTTTACCACACATTTTAGCCTTCTTCTTACACTTTTAGTCACTGCTTTACTTTATTTAGCATCTGGGCATCATTCCAGACTTTGTGTTTGTGTGTCACAAGAACAAACTTTAATTGAATGAAATTCCTGAGTGCGAATAAGAGCTGTAACTAGATTACAAGACATATTACAGAGATCAGAATGAAAAGGTTACACAGGTCATACTAAAGGCCTGAATTATGCTGGATACCGCTGAACATGAATAACTCAAGAGCCAGGCTGTTATGCATAGACTCCTGCTGTGATTCCCTGTTTGAGCACTTGGGAATCAATTGTAAAGAAGTATGCACTGCCTTAGGAACGTAGACTGCATAAAAAGCCTGCACACTAACCATGCATATACACTAATGTGAACACCTTCTGCTCGGGTATATTCTCATGAAACTTGTGATTCATTAATGGCAGATTCAGGTGACACAGTGGTGTCGTGGTTAGTGCTGTTCCTTCATTCCCAGTTTGATTCATGGCCCATACTCTGTCTGAAGTTACATAGTATATCTACGTCTACAACAGGCAAGAGTTGACCATTCTTTGTTGCAGTACTGAACATTGAACCATCTGCCGATCTTATCTTCAGTACTTAGATGTATTTGTCAGTGTTCTGATTTCATCTCTTTTTCACAGCACTAAACAACAAAATAACAAATGAATCCTCAGTTTCTCTATAATGCAGTAGATATCAAACCAATTGTGAAGACCAAAAAAATTGCATCTATGATACAGGTCTTTTTAAGGTGTCGCTATTCTGAAAACACTGAACATTTTCCGAAAAGATGAAAACATTCTGAAAATCGACAATATGTTCTTGCAAACTCTTGGCATTCAAAACCGTGTCAAAGATGTCTAAATTAAGGCTGCATCGTTCTTGTGCAACCAATACATATGACAACACTAATGCAACCACTACACAGGAAGACATCATAAACATGAACTACATTCAGGGAACACACACACGCACGCACGCACACACGCACGCACGCACGCACGCACGCACGCACACACACACACACACACACCTGATCTGATATCAGCTGACTTAGGGAGTTCAGTGGGAAATTGGAGTTCACATTGTATATAGGAGTCGTTCACAAGTTCTTACATCACTGGTCAAACCAAGATAAGAGGCAAAAGTGAACCTCCCCCAAGAACAACAGATCTGGGGCCCTG
Organism: Parotocinclus haroldoi; assembly: GCA_034779995.1. Lineage (NCBI taxonomy): Eukaryota > Metazoa > Chordata > Actinopteri > Siluriformes > Loricariidae > Parotocinclus > Parotocinclus haroldoi. The sequence goes on along the minus strand of JAUZST010000002.1, from coordinate 355 downwards.
GAGTCACAGCAACCCTGGATTGGATTCAAACTGCTGCGTGAAAACAGGAAAGCACTTGGAGCGGAGTTATGTACGTGTTCCATTGTTTGAAACAGACCTGTGACACTGGGTTCTCCTGTTCACACCACTAGTGTAAAATTCTCCTTTACTCACAATCTGCAGCCAGTATATGAACAATGAAATGGTGCTGAATTGAGGCACATGACACTCAAATGCATTTCAAGTTAATATTGGAATTGCTCCTACAGTGCCTTGCGAAAGTATTCACCCCCCTTTAAATTTTTCACATTTTGTTACCTCACAACCTGGAATTCAAAGGGAATATTTGAGGGTCTGCATCATTTAATTTACAGAC
>JAUZST010000001.1:0-20164 GCA_034779995.1 Parotocinclus haroldoi | reverse complement strand
CACACACACACACACACACACACACACACACACACACACACACACACACACACACACACACACACACACAAACCTTTTGGGAAAAAAAACTGCAAGTTACAATAGATGTGTGAATATTTATTGGTTGTGTTTCGTTCCTTCTGTAGGTACATAAACGATTCTGATCGTAGGACAATATACAGTTATTTAAACTCTTCAATAAATCACTTTTTTTTTTTTTCAATTAGTTATTACGTTCGCGCCTTACAGGGCCTCTCGTTTGTCATCTAAATTATCTTTCATCGTTATTGTAATTATTACCGTTATTATATACACAATACAATCAACGTGATATGCAAAGAAATGTTCAATCAGCAGCTCGGAAAAATAAAAACAAAGCTTCGATTACTTTAATGCTTAATAAACGGAAATTTCTACAGCGGGGCGGGGTGTGTGTGTGTGTGTGTGTGTGTTTATAAAAGCACGTGTGTGTGTGGGGGGGGGAGCGCATGGGAAGCTTTGGTCATAGTGATCATTTGTACATTAATACTCAGGCGAGAGCTTCTAGGAAAAAAACGAGGCTGAAAAATGAAAACATTCGCAGCGCTACAAAATAGAAAAAGCCCATGGGTCAAAGTATAAAACGTGATAAAGCTGTCCTGTATAAAGGTCCTAAACTCATACTGGATCAGTCCGAGGCGCCGTCTGACTAGTCGGCAAATCGTTTTATCCCACGCTAACAAGCGGACCGTTCATGAACACCGACAAAACAATACTGACCGTCCGGAGCGGAAAGCAACACGTGACGCGACGCCATTTTGTGATAACGGATAAGAATCCGTGATCCCGTTTTCGACCCGTACCGTAATTCTGCCCGTTTTAGAGAACCGGCAAATCAGCTCTCAGATCTTCCAAACCCAACCTGCTGGACTGAAGGGTTTTGTGTTAGACGTGGAGTTTTAAATGATCTACCCAAAGTGTCCTAATGCAAACTCGCTCCACTAGCAAAAAAAAAAAAAGAATGCAACCGTTTTGTTAGCGAGGTACTCCCTCTAAGCCTAGTAAGTGTTCAGTTTAGACACAGAGGTAACGTCCAGCTGTCCAAACGTGAAGGTCAGGCGGTACGGAGACGTCCTGGCACGGGGCCGACGCGTTTCGGGAAATCATTTCGGATTAAATCAGGACCTTAGGCAATCAGGCCATGAAGCTGCAACCCACCAAGTCATCACCGGGTTCACCTGGGTTTAAGCCAGGTCAGGTGTCACACGCCGACACAAAATGAGCTGACGTCAGAGGACCATCCCCAGCACTGGTTTAGCTCAGGTAGATGGTAGATGGAAGAACCAGGAGCCACCTTCGAACCGTTGTCACGGGGACACAAAGACCAAGCGCATACTCCTTGAACCCAGGGAGGTCCCGATTAGCTAAACGAGCTAAAAAAATATTCTACTTGGCCATTTAGTTATTCAAGGTAGGATTAGGGATCCGTCGGCGTCTGATCTTCACAGCACACATTCGTGAAAGTGTACCATGGAAGAAAAAAAACGGTTAGAAGGCCACCTCCAAAGAGTTTGGACTCCACCAAACCACGGTCAGACAGATCATGTATGATTCAGGAACCAGCAAGGATGAGTCCAAGAGCAAGGTGTGCTATGGTCCACAAGGTCACAGGGGAACCGGATGCAACCTCCGAGCAACTAAAGGTCTCTCTTGAGGGCAGGAGCACTGTAGAAAGAGATGTTTTGTGACTGGACGAGACCAAAGGGACCAGAACTTATCTGCAATCTCGCATAAGCATTTTTGAGACGTGGTGGTGGTGGGGTAAAGGGTAAAGAAGAATAAACTTATGGGTTCTCTTTATCTGCCTTTAGGACCCCAAACCCCCTCCCCCCACCCCTAATTCACCCCGCTTTGTCCTGGACAGGGCCGCAAGGAGTTCGAAAGTCTACAAGAGACGGCTGGTGTAGCTGGTAAAACATCCAAAAAAAACGGCACCCGGTGCCATCCTACTGCGGCATTTTGAAGACGCACATACAGGACGTTTGTTTGGCAAATCTGAAGCCTGATGCCCACGAACGCGTTGCCGCTTTAAATGAAGGAACGAAAGGAATAAATGCCCCCCCCGTAAAGGGCTTCTTGCGTCCACAGACTAAAGCCTGAACGCCGAACTGGCTGATATTTACCCCAGTGAAAGCTGGACGTTTGTCGTTAATCACTACGAATCGTGACCTGAGCTGCGCTCTTTAATCCGGGCGACCGAAATACACAAAAGCCCTCCTACGACGCCACACAAAAGCACACAGAGAATATTCACAGGTCACGATTATTCCCCCCACCCCACCCCCGAATCCTAAGCTCGGTGTATTTACAGGCTGGAGTTGGCACTTGACAATGACATATGGACGTCTCCCGTTAGCTTTTCGCTCCAAAAATAGGATTTTTAATCGCTGCCTTTGATCAGGAGTTCCTCCAGCTCTTCCTCTCCTGTCTTTTTATTGTACATTTTTTTTAAGCTTAGGCTGAAGGAAACCGTCTCTCTCTCTCTCTCTCTCTCTCTCTCTCTTTCTCTCCTCCCCAGAGTTCAGACCAAGCCTTGATGTTTGCTTATAGCCACGGGGATTGAAGGAGGCCTTTAGTCCAGAGAAAGCAGGGGCTGCATGTTCTCCTCTTCGCTTTTGATTTTTTCCGGCCGTTTAAGCACTCCGGGCTCCACCACCGACTGGGACCTGCAACAGGTAAATAAAACATGATCCGGTCAGCAGGTAGAACAGAGCTGGGGCGGCTGAATTTCCAGAAATTGGTTCCCGAAATTGGTAGAAATGACAAAACCAGGGCATGCCTTGTGATATTTGGCCAACGTGATCGAAACACCTTCCTCAGTCACGGGATTACCACGATTACACCTTCTTGGACGACAGGAGATTGGATAAACGTCTGATTTCGGTCTGATATTGGCTCAGAATTTCGGCATCAGCAACATGAAAAAAATGATGTAGCCAACGGTTAAGGCTGCTGCTTTTGGTGCAGTGGTGAGGGGGGCCATTTCTTTGGGTCGTTTAAACCCCACAGCCTACCTGAGCATTCCTGCTGACCATGTGCACCCCTTTACGCCCACAGCGTATCATGTTCTGATGGCTAGAGGCGAGAAACCAGTGCTCTACTGGTCTCCGGTCTCCAGCTGAAGATTTGTCTGGTTTAGCGTCGCCTGTGCCTTATATAAAGAGAGTGACAGTGCTGCTTCCGTCTGAATTTATTTCCCTAAAGTAGGCTTAAGCAGCTTATGGGGCGGGATGCTACCATCCGTCACGTCCAGATCTGGGGCAGGTCACGCTGACAGATGCGCCGAAAGATCAAACAAACAGAACTAATGCAGTATTAAAGCGTTCCGTAAGCTCTCGAAGGAGAGAGTACAGCCCAGCAAGGCAGAGTTTAAAAAGGCGTTTACGTAACCTCCGGAAGCAGATGTGCAAGCAGTTACTAGCGCAGCTCGTCCAGGATGAGACGGGAGGGCGAAGAGGCAGCTCTGAGAGGGAAAGCTAATTAGGAATGAGGCGCAGGGACAGAAACGACTGCTGAACGGCTGAAATATTTGGAGAGAGTAAGACATCGGACTGACGGACGGGACGCCAGCCCCTGTTTGGTTCTGATTTCACCCCTGTAGAAAAACCTGGGCCCATCCTGGATGCTCCGACGCTGACGCCGTTTTTCGGGACACAGTTTTAAGTGGCAGTTGTGAATGGGACTGTATCAAAATCCTTTCCAGTCTTGGTTGAGGGGCATTGCTTTTAAACGGTTTAATCATCTTCCACACGTGGTCAGAAACCGGAGATCCTCTGCCCATATTCGCTCCTTAAAAGACTCCTTTAACCCCCCGGGGGGTGAATGAGGGATTTGATGTCCTCTATGAGGTGCTTACTCAGAAGGAATGGATGAACGAAAGCGCGGTCGTACTATAACCCTATTGTGGCGGACTTCAAACGAGAAGCCTCTGGCTTTATCTCGCTATGTTGCACATCTGTTCGGATTTTGCTCAGCGCCGCAGATGCCGGTGGAGGCAGGAGTCAGGCCGTTGCCGAAGGTGAAGCTCCGTCAGGTCCGTTTATGCTCCACGGGGCAGCTGCAGCTCCACTGCGTTAGTCTTTGAAAGAGGTTTCGCAGCGGCTCAAGCTCCTTGCTGTCTGAAGCTGATTTCATGGACCAGCAGGTCAGGAAAGCCTGGAGGGGAACGCTAGGGCAATGATGTGCAAGTGTGTAAACGTGACCTGATCTACCAGCTAACCGCAGACGTCCATAACCTGCTCGGGACAGGAATCAGAGCTCGGTTCAGGTATCGGGTACTCGACTGCGTTTGATCAACATCATTATTTTGGTTTTCTGTTTGACCCTGATTTCATTGCAGACGGGATGAACTTTGTTTTTTTTTTCCCGCTCAACATGACTTCCATTGTCAATAAACGTCCTTTTCTGCATTTCAGACCTGCAGCACGTTTCCAAAAAAAAGACCTTTACCTGGTGGAAACTGAGATTGTACTCCAATGCAATAATCAATCTTTTTTGGACCATTTATGAGGAACAAGTCCAAAAACCAGGCTCCGTCATGGAACGGGGTCGGGTCCGGACCCGAGATGTTAGAGCGACGCGAACTGCCTCCGGTAATACTGACCTTTTCATGCTTTTTGGGGACAGATCTTTCTCCAGGTCCTTAACCGACAGCGTGTAGGACTCGGGGCAGTAGTCGGCCTCCTCATCGTAGGCGTGATCCAGAAGAGTCCTGGCCCACGTGCCCATGTCGTAGGGGGGCATCATCCCACCCAGCTCAGAGGGCAGAATCTCTGGCACAATCAGCTGGTGCAGGCTGTTCAGGTTGTTCCCGTGCATGAAGATCTATGGAAAGCAAAGAGTCAATCAGAAACTCGATCCTCCGGCTGATTTTTCGGCTCTGATCTGATTAGCTGTCGCTCCACCCCACGCCCCATCCCGCTCACTCACCCTTTTCCTCGTTTTGTCCTTCAGGAAGGGACGGATGACCGTGTAGAGGGCGTGGATGTACCAAGGCTGGTTGACAAAATGGATGCCTCCGAACCTGGCTGGAAAGCTGTCCTGGAATTAGGGGAGAAAACATTGATTATTACACATAACCGATAAATCCTGCATCCAGGCAGAGAAACCGGACCTGATACGGAAGGCCATCGTGATCAGAAGAGTTACAGCGGAGCTTTATTTATTGATCTACCGATTTATTGAGGAAAACGATCCAATATTACCCATCTGTGAGCGGCAACGATAACACAACGGGATGATCGGTCAGGCGTGAGTGGACGCCCCGATCTTCACCGACAAAAAAACATTTGGGGAAGTGCGTTGTGGAAAAAGGTCACAGAAAAAGGTCACAGAACCATCTCCGAAAAGTTCAGATTCCACAAATTCAGGAACTCCAGGAGTGGGCGAGTGACAAAGAGCTCTCCAAAAGCGAGGGCCGTCATATTCTAGGTCACGGGAATGAACCCAGGGTAACTCCTAAGCAACTAAAGGTCTCTCTCACGTTGGCTAAAAATCTCATTTCTAAATCAAGGCGGTTATTATTCTTAAACGAGAAGCGCTTTGTGTGCAGAAGGTCGAAAGCCTGCATTCCGGCATAAGAGCCTCATATCATCTGTGAAACATGGTGGTGGTAGGTTCGCTGCAAAACATTAAAAAAAAAAATAAATAAAAAAACAATCGCTTTGGAACGGCCGAGTCAAAGCCCGGACCTTAATCTCATAGAAATGTTGGAGAACAGCTGTGTGGATTTACTGCTTGAGCCTGGTGGCTGACTGGAGATGATGCTGGCACCAGATCGCCACCCAAGCCAGGTGGCATAATCCGGGTAGATCTCCTGAGAAGAACCAGTGCTCAGCTTCTGACAGAAACTGCACACGCTCAGAGCTCCAGCAACTGCCCGCATTTGAGCTTTATTTCCCCCACAGACATTCTTGTTGCTCATCCTATAAGCTCTCATACATGAGCTGTTCTGCCCGGCAACCGAGCTCTGATTGGTCAGCCTGATTTTAAGACAGAAATTAGAACTGAAATCGATGACGTCACCCACATTTCAGGCACTGCTCTTTCAGGGAGATCGAAGCCTGCAGACGTGACTCCAGCGTAACTGTGTTCTGCTCTTGAGAACCATCTGGGAACTTCCAAAAAAAATTTTAAAAGATTTTTTTAAAAAGTGCTGAATCGAGCAACGTCCTCTGAATTTCTGAATTCGTGCCCTGGGAATTCCAGGAGCCGTCCCGACCCATGTCTCGCGTCTCTCGTACGGACCCCGTCTGCTCCCGGTTCTATATTCAAGTGGGTTAAAGGATTAAAGCTAAATCCCAAAGTGTTTACAGATCAAAAAGGAGAGCCTGTCCTTTGATCTCACCCCGCACCCACGCCCCACCTCACCCTTCAATGGGGTGTAAATCTGATACGCAGTCACCAGGCTGCAGGGGGTGTGCAGATATTTTTGGGAACGCCCTGGACAGTGCTGGGGTCCGACCATCTGCTCCCAGTCCATAAAATTCGAGACACTAATCGAAGTTAAATCTCTTTGATCTATTAACGACTCATTAAAGGAATCCTACAGCTGACTGATCTGAAATCCAAAATGGCCGTTTTCACCAAACATTACAATAGAATAGCCACATAATCTTTTTTTATTGTTTCGTAACGCAAATACAGTGGGAGCTCACGCAAGAAAATGCACATGCCCACACAAGCATGAGTCAGGGTTGCCAGATCCCACAAGTGAAACAAGCAGTCAGGTCTATGGTCATGACCTGATACCGTATATGGCTGTGCAGTGTTTATTTTTTTTTAAATCAGAGCAAGCAAATGTGCGACTGATGCTAGATTAAACAAATTCTTCACTTGAAATGTGTTATTCCAAAAACGTGCTAAAGATTTAATATTTACCGTTAATGGTTTACTTAATATTTCGGCCTGCTTCAATGTTTTTACGTATAAAAGTATGATATATCGAAATGTATTGAATTACAGTATTTATATAAAAAAAGAGTGTGTTGTAAACAACAATAGCTTGTTTATGTATTCGTTTTATTTTTGAACAATTTATTCTCCGCTTTCCAGATGACTCCCCATAAATATTTTTTACAAAAATTTATTTAAAAAACCATCCATAAGATAGTAAATTATTTTTTAATTGTATTTACTATTAAATTATTTTATACAGTTTTTAAAGAAACCATCCTTCTCTTTTCAGGCGTTACAAAGTGCTGACAGATCAAATAATTATATATGATTATATATGATTAGTAACATTATATATAATTATAATTATTAACTATAATTATATATGATGAATAACAAATTTTTTAAAAAATCAAGTTTACAAGTTTATTTAATTTTTAAGCCATATACATTTTTATTAATAAAAATATCATTCAGTTAAAACACAAACTTAAACGTTACATAAAAACATATTTATTTAGAAAAACAAATATATAAAACGAAACACAAATATATTTTAAAAAATTATTTTTCTGGGTTATTCTGTACTATTGAAATATTAATTTTATTTTTAAGTAATCTTTTAAAGTTTCGAGAGACGCCCCCATAACAAAAAAAAAAAACAAAATTTTTTTTAATTACATAATAATAATAATAATTACAGAATAATAAATAAATAAACACTTGCTTAGCATATTTTGATGTTATTTACAAATAAAGCTATTTTATATTACAATATGTATGTCATATAAAATATTTTTATTTATACAAAAATACAAATTTGTTATAAAAATCTAAATTTTATAAATTTTTTATACAATTATTTATTAACTAATAAATAAATAATATATAATATAATACTTATTTATTTATAAAAAAATAAATATAAATATATACAAAAAAGTATATATATTTTTATTTTTATTCATACAGATTTAATGTCAAAATACAAATATATTTTTTGTGTTATATTGTGTTATTTACGTTTTTTAAAAAATATGTTCTCCTTTTGTTGGACAAAGTGTATTAAAATATCAAATAAATAAATGCATTTTTTATGGCAATCATTAAATTTTTCAGCCTGTTTCGATGTTTTAAAATATTAATAATATAAAAACGCATATATAAAATAAACCCAGATATATAATAAGGTATTTTTTTATTATTTCTATAAAAAATACAGATTATTCTAATTTTATTTCAAATAATAATAAATAACCTCATCTCAGTTTTCTGCTATACTGTCCTGTTCTGGTACTGATTTTATTAATAAATAAAAAATCTCCTCTTTTCGGACGTTTTATTTTATTTATTTATTTTTTAATTCTAAATAAACAACCGCTGAGACAAACCCTCTCTGCCTGAGAGACACCAGAACGTTTGGTGAACAGCCCATCTGCTGGGAGCATACCAGGGAGGCCAGGACGGGTTGCCACGGAAACTCGGTATGGGGTGGCATGGGGAAGATGGGGCGCTCTGATTGGCTGCCAAGCGAGGCTTACTCCTCACGAACGAGAAACACAACAAAGGCATCGAGGAGAGGATAGGAACAGAGGCTGAGATCCCAAAAACGTTTGCTTCAGGAGAAGCGAGAGACGGATATGACGGCCGTATGAATGGACGTAAACATTCGTCACAGAAGAAAAACGATTCGGGAGGTCGACTTTTGAGAGACGCCCGTTGAACTAAACCTACGTACCTACGAACCCGTACAAACCTGACCAGGGTGAGCGCTTTAAATAACAGGAGCCTATCTGAGGGTAGAAATCCCGACCCGGTTCCTGCACATTCATAACAGTGCCTACTTGTAATGATGCCAACCTAACAGTGGCACAGAGGGCATTCTGATTGGTCCTCCTGCCTACCCGGTATCTGCAGACTGGGCAGGGCTTTATCATGGCTCGGGTGACTGCGGCCGGAGTCTGGGGTCACGTCTGTCATGCCCTGACCATGACCGGGAGTGTCTGGTGGGCGGTCTGGCTGGGCGGGGCTTCGGTCCTCCTGATCTTGAATTGTGATTTTTGCATTAGACTTATTTTATCTGTGCTCTGGGTTTTTGGGTTAGTTCTTCTTGCCTCCTTATAGGGCGTGGGTTGCCATGTTTCACGTGATCCCTGTTGGTTTTGTTCATTTATGGCTCTAGCCATGCTGCTATGGCAGTGCTGCCGGAGTTTGATGCTGCACATTGCATCTGTGCTCGTTAACAGTCTCTCTGTGCTCTTAATCAATAACTAACGACATTTTCTCTTTTGTTCCGGTACCAGTTCCAGCACCACATGCTAAGAGGTTCCTCCACTTCAGCATCACCCTACCGTACTGGTTCCCATCATCAGTAACCAGTTCCACCATGCCCGGGAAATAATCTGAATTGCTTAAAAATGATGCAAAAATGATGCTTATTATTTTAGGACAATAATTTCAAACCAAATGAGAAATTTAAAATAATAAAAAAAATAATATTAGCATGAACGAACAAACAAAAAAAATAAAAATTAAAAAAATCTTTACGGTTACATAAATAAACGAAATAATTAAATAAAGCATTAATTGTGTTATTTAAACCATAATAATAGAACAATATATACAATATATGATATAAAAAAAGCATGTTAATAATGTAATTATTAAATATATATATATATATATATATATATATATATATATTAAATCAAACAATTAAATAATAATTTTTTAAAATAATAATATAATAATAGATTAGATTAGTTAATATTAATATTAATAAGTAAATGTAATAATTAAAATAATAAAATGAATATTGCATTAATGTTTGTATTAAAATCATGTTTGAAAGATCAGAAAAGACAATTTTCTTTTGTAAATGATATTCTGAATAAAGTTGAACTAAAGCAATGACTGAAGCCTGGTGTTTTTGGCCAGGGGTACGTGCCGATACCCTGCAGTGCCTCTCTGTGATTTCCATACCCCCCCCCCCCCTTTGTTTTTCTTTTCAGCCACTGGCTGTTTGAAAGATGCAGTCAGAACAACAACCATCAATTATTCACCAGCTCATCTCAGCCCTCTCAAGAGGGGCTCAACATCATCATCTTCTTCATCATCATCATCATCACCATCATCATCATCATCATCATCATCATCATCATCATCATCATCTTCATCTTCTTCATCATCATCATCATCACCATCATCATCATCACCATCATCATTATCTTCATCATCAACATCATCAACATCTTCATCATCTTCATCATCATCATCATCATCATCATCACCATCATCATCATCATCATCATTATCTTCATCATCATCATCATCACCATCATCATCATCACCATCATCATCATCATCATCATTATCTTCATCATCTTCATCATCAACATCATCATCATCTTCATCATCAACATCATCAACATCATCAACATCATCATCATCATCATCTTCATCATCAACATCATCATCATCATCTTCATCATCAACATCATCATCATCTTCATCATCAACATCACCATCATCATCATCATCATCATCATCATCATCAACATCATCATCTTCATTATCAACATCATCATCATCATCATACTCATCATCTTCATCACCATCATTATCATTATCGTCTTCATCCCAGCAAAGTGTTAAATATTCATCCAGCAACAGAACCTCACTCATTTACTCACTCCATTACTCCATCACTCACTCATTCAGTCACTTAGTTACTCATTTACTCCCTCCATCACTTATTCATTCACTCACCCACTCTATCACTCACTCACATTCTATGGTGGGTGCACTACATTACCCATAATGCACCATTAATCTAGTCTACAACCCCACAAGTACCTCACAATGCACCATATGACCACTGAATAAAGTGTTAGCACTTAGCTTCCTGTTAGCACATAGCTTCATGTTAGCCCTACTAGAATTCGATAGCTTCTTGTTAGCCATTAGCCTTTTCTGCTTTGTTTAATTACCTTGTGTGATTCCTGCTGCAGGTGAGTCCTTACCTGTAAGCCCTCTATGGCCAGTCTGAGCATGCTCGGTGTGAGTTTAGAAGCCTGCTTGAAGGTGAAGTTGCTCCAGTCGATGATGAGGACGAACCCATTGACCTGGAGTTCCGGATCCTCGATCATAGCCTCGAGAGATAACAGGATGGCTCGGAGTATGTCCACAAACGTGTACCTGAGAACGGAAACGGAAACTGTGAGCTTCCATTTAAGAGTTACCGGGTAAAAAGGTGCACAGTCTGCCTCTAGTGGTCAGGAGGTGAACTACAAGGTGTGTTTGGACAAATCAGAAATCCGAAATAAACGCAGGGTTTCTCATATTTCCTTTGGTTTTTATTTATTTACGGACAGTATGAACCTGAGAGACATCCAGTCCCGAATTTCAGACCTCAAACACCGTCCAAAAATGTGGGTCCAGTACCCGTACCCTCTTCTTCCACAGATATGCCTTTATAATGGGTGCAGCATGTGGTTTTGTTTTTGTTATAAAATGCAGGGACGTCCCCGGTAAAGAGGTCGATACTTAAAGCCTATAATCTTTCTAAAATACTTTTCTGCATTAATGCTGCATCGCAGAAACGCAAATGACCTTTAGCAAGGGTCCGGACCCAACCCCGTACCCTGATAGACCCTGGATTTTGGACTTGTTCCTCGTAACAGTCAGGATTCTCCTTTTTTTCCATCTTTGGTCCTGAAAAGATCTGTACTTTTGTTTTCTTTCTTTTTTTCTTTTGTGTTTATGTTTCATCTTTTCTTTCCTTCTTTCTCTTTTTTCTTTCCTTCAGTTATTTATTCAGTGTCTTTTCTTTCTACCTTCCTTCCTTCCTTTTTTCTTTCTGAGGGAGCACAGAGAGATCACCCCTCTTCCCTCTGAGGGAGAAACATCTACACTAAATCCCTTCCCATCTTTCTTTTAGGAGCATCGTTTATATAAACGTTCGGTGATAAACTGGAGGGAGTTCCTCTGATCATCTTTGCTCCTCAAACACTCTCAGACTTTCCTGGATGCTCCTTTTGGACCTAATCAGGATAACAGAAATAAAATGATTCTTTTGTTTTTGTCAGTTCGATCTTGTTCTCTTCTCAGTGTTTCCGTAAATCCGGCCCCTGACCTACACGGGGAACCCGAGCTGCTCTGGCTGAGACCAAGCAGGTTAAAAATGGCCAATGGGTTATTTTGAAATATTTTGGTAACAGAGCTCTCAGAAGGTTCCGATTCTGCTCATTCAGGCTCGTGTTTCTTTCGTGAGAGGATGCAAACGAGGCCGCCTCGTTACTGGCTCTGATTCAAAAGCCCTTCAGACTCGACCGAGGAGTTTACGTTCCTCATCAGATCCTGCTCTCGGGAGTCACTACAAACATCTGCTGTTAATTCAGCACTTTATTTACATTTAGAGCAAGTTATGGTTCGTCCTCAAGCACCCAACAGGACCTGGATTCGAACCTACAACCTTACAACCTCACAACCCCAAAACCACCTTTGTGTTCTTTACGTTTTATTGCAGGACAGTTTGAACATGATGTATTTCATGTTTGGTCTGAGCACAATGGTCGTCCATCCTAGGTGCCTCCGAGCCCAGAGGAGTGGGCGGAGCTTGGGGGCGTGGTTATAACACAATCCTTGTTTTTTGGTACATTAAAGTTTTAAGCGGTGTTTGTGAACGTAACTCTGGATTGTAGAGTTAAAGGTTAGATAAACTAATCCCTTACCCACGTCAGATACTGATCAACGACGCTTCTGAGGGAGGGGAGAGAGATCACCCCTCTTTAGTTTACTTTTTAGGACTGGGATTCCTGAATTTCTTTTCTTCCTGCCTTTCCTGTCGTTTGTCTTTATAATTGTGTAGAATTTCATTCTTCCTTTCGGTTCTTCATCATTAATTCTTTTCTTTCTTCCTTTCTTTCATCTGGATGATTCACTGTCCTTTCTTTCACTTTTTTCTTTTTTCCTTCATTAATTCTTTTCTTTCTTTCTCTCTTTTCCTTCTTTCCTTTTTCCTGTCTTTCATCTTTACAATTCATTGTCCTTTCTCTTTTTTACTTTCTTTTCTTTTCTTTTCTTTTCGTTTCTTTCGTTATTTCAACGATTCGTCCTGTTTCTCATCATTATGATCCAGTATCCTTTATATTTTCTTCCTTTCAGTCTTTCTTTACTCGTTTCCTTCTTTCTGAGGGAGCACAGAGAGATCACCCCTCTTCGGTTTAGGCTTTTTAGAACCGAAACTCGTCCAGATCCTGAATGGTTTCATGATATTATGATCTTTAGGCTGAGAAATATCTACAGTAAATCTTTCTCTGAGGAACATCGTTTATAAACGTTTGGTGACAAACTGGAGGGAGTTCCTCCGATCATCTATCCTGGTTGCTGCTTTTGGAACCCAATCATGACAATAATCGCCTGTTTGAAAGCACATTATTATTATATATATATATATATATTATATATTATTATTCATTATTAGCCCTAAATTTGGTCCGTACCAATATTTTTGGAATGTGTAGCAGGTCTGAAATTCAGGAATGACAGTTTATTAAAGAGATAAAAGCTTCTAAAAGAAAATAAAATGTGGTTTTATTTGTCTTTTCTTATTCGAGTTGTTTTATTGCAGTAACGTAACTTATGCAACTTAATTAAATAATAAACTACTAAACGACCATCAGATATCAGAGGAGTTTAAACACTGCTGAGATTTACATCTATGTATTTATTCATTTCTCTTGTATTTAATTGTGTTTATAGTTTTATGTACTTTTATTATTGCTTACAGTTTATTAATTACTGTTTATTTTTGTTGTTATTTATTATTATGTAATTTATTATTCATATAATTGTTTATAATATCTTTTTATAGTTGTTTCATTTGTATTCAATTTTATTAATTCCCCTTCCATTTATTTCTTTTTATTATTTTATGTATTTTTTTTGCAGTTTATTAAATATTATTGACTTACTGAATTATTATATTGTACATTAGATGTACTTGTTTTGTTATTATTTACCTTTATTTATATTTGTTTGTTTATTTATTTACACCTTTATTTTTCTGTTTAAGTAAAATAATTTTTAATGGTTTTTTTTTTTTTTTTAACTATTATGGCTTATTATGTTATTAATTCATTTTGGTTTATTAATTATTATCTTAATTGTTTAAGAAATTGTGTTAATTATTTATGCTGCAATTTGCATTTGTTTACGTTTATTAATTTGTCCTGCACTTATATTGTTTTATGTACATTTATTGTTGTTTATAGTTTATGAATAATCAATTAGTATAATTCATACCATTATTTTCAATTTAATTTCTTATAGTTATGCTGTTTTTTTTTTTGCTACATTTATTATGTTGTTTTATTGAATGTTGTTGTTTTAAGGTTTGGAGTCTAAGTTTTTCATTTACTAAATATTTTTTTTTCTTTTTGTTTTATATCGTTTATTATAGAATTTTTGGCTTTATTCATGTTTATTGTCATACCCCCCCTCCCCCCCAAATGATCCCCCTTGTTCAAAAAAATAAACAAGCAAGCAAAATCTAATACAGAGCAATGGTTAAGAAGCTACAGTCAACTGGCACTGTGACAAACTTGCCTGGACACCCCCCCCCCACACACACACACACAGAGGAGGATTGCAAGAGAGGCACAACAATCACAAAAAGTACCATCTTTGGGTCACCAGAGCCCCAAAAAATAATCAATAATAATAGTAAAAAATAGTACCAGACCAGAAAATAAACCTGATGTAAACTGTTAAACACGGTGGAGGATCTGTTATGTTTCACTAATATTTTACTGGTTGGGGTGCATGGCGTCACCAAGAAATGCCAGGATGTTTGAGATTGAAATGTGTGTGCCTCTGAGCAGAAACTAAAACGGGTGATCAGTGGAGGACCGATCCAAAGCGTGTCCAGATCAGCACAAAAATGGTTTGGGACGCCTGATCTAAAGCCTGTAGGAAATCTGTGTGTGGGGGGGGGGGGGGCCGCTAATGAGCAGAGGGCATAAGAGAGGACCTACAGGACCCCGGAGCATCTGGAAAAATTGGGTAAAGAGGAACGGTCTCATACTCCCTCAGGAATAATAACACTTGTGTGAAATGGGCCAAGACTGTTTAAGCCATGATGCCACAAACCAGCCCAACCCCCTGAAAGCCCCAGCATCACCTGCTCTGGTCCCAGTTGGCAGCAAACAGGACCAGGATCTTCCTGCCGTGTCGGTCCAGGTTGGACAGCACGCCGGGGAACCCGTCCTTGAGGGCTTGTTTGATGCCCGGTTCGGTGGCTTTGAGGTTCTTGAACATGTCCAGGTTCTGTTGCCGGTACTCGAAATACTGCGCGAGGAGCCGGAACGCCTCGAAGTGATTGAATTTGCGGGCGCGCAAGAAGCGCAGGATGAAAGCGTCGTCTGTGCGCAGGAAGCCGATATCTGGCCGCGTTATGATCATGTCCCGGACCTCCTGGATGTCCTGGTGCAAGGTGTCGGGGTTCTCCTTCAGCTCCGCCTTGGCCTTCTCCAGGGTCTCGGCGGACAGGCCCGCCTGCAAATGAGTCATCGCGTCCTCGCGAAAAAAAAAAACAAAAAAAAACGGAGCAAACCAAACCCTAAATTGAGATTAAAATTTTGGGCAAAAAAAAAAACCCAAAACAAAACAGAAAACGCGTTAGAACGGTGCCGTCCTGAACGAGATGCCCCGCGGTTGCGGGATGGGGGAATTAGGATGGATTTCGGGCTGCGAATTTCACCTCAGCGAACGCGGCGTGAATTCATCCCGTCATCCAATCAATACAAAACGGCCTAGTCCGTCCTGAATCGCGCCGTGCTCGAGACGAATGAAAAGAACTCGGTTCTTCCTTCATATACACACACACACGCGCGCGCACACGTACACACACGCACGCACACACGCACAAAAAGGTGTCAAAATGAACTGCGACAGCTCGAATCCTCCATTAGGCTTCACTAGCGCCGAGAAGCGGCCAGGCAATGCGGCACCCTGCAGCAAGTCCGGCCACAAGTCTCCGTCTGGCGTGCATGTCAGATGGAGCAGATGTAGGTCACTGTGAATCAGCACCGAGGCACAAAGCTGGTGGATCCCGGCCGCAGACGCCCATCATGCGTTTGCCAGCTCCTGGTGCTGGTGCTGGTCCTGGTCCTGGTGCTATGCGTCAGCGCCTTCGTGGATGCTTTGTTGCCGTCGCTGCTGGTGATGAAGACGAAGATGATGAGGATGGTGGGAGTGTGACTGACTAAAACAAGCCATACGGCTCCGGTCACAGAGTCAGATCTGTGTCTGCTACACTGGATGAAGAGGGAGATGGAGAAGGAGGAGGAGGAGGAGGAGGAGATGGAGGAGGAGGAACCTGGTCCTTATTCCTCTCATCCCTAAAGCACCTGCTCACAGGACCCCCTTTATTATCCTCGCTCATGTGGACATGACGTCAGATTAAAGAGTGTTTTGATAAGACCTGCGTTCATGCCGGACGGTTAGCGTCCAAAACTAAATCTTCCAATCTGATTAACTGTGGTTCGGTTTCACTCAATCCAGTGGAATTTAAGGAACCCTTCGTTCCTTTAGCCTTTCCCTAAAACTGAAAAACAAAGCACCACTTTTAAATGAAGGAAGTCCCTGACAGTCAGGACCCCGTGCTCTTCTTTTTGGGTGGGTCAATGCTTCGAGGCGTGTTTTGGGTCGTTGCCCCTTTTCATTGCCCCTTTTCCACCAAATAACCGCTTTCACCTTTCGAGCTCTGCCCAGGATCTACCCAGCTGGCACTACCCACTGACCATACTTACATATCTTTTAGTTCAGGATACGAAGAGCGTAGGTGCAAACGTGGTCTGGACAGGATGGTACCAGATCATTGCAGGGATGGGTTGGGGTCGCTGGAAAATCGCTCCCAACCGGACCAGAAGGAAGCATCACCATCTGATTCTCTTAATATTACTACTAATAATACTAATCCTACTAATAATAATAATATCTTTAATAATATACTGCTCACAAACAATAGGGGATTCTCCAAAATGAAATATAGTCGTATATATTTAGTAATGATAATAATAACAATAATAATACAAAATACAGTATTGTTATTATTATTATTATTATTATTAATCATTATGATAATAATCATCATCATCATAACGATAATAGTAACAACAATAATAATATACTTAGTAATAATAATGATAATAATAACAATAACATAAAATACAGAATTATTATTATTATTATTATTATTATTAATACTCATGACAATAATAATCGCCATAATAACAATAATAATATATTTAGTAATAATGATGATCATAATAATAAAACAATTAATAATAATAATAAATAATACTTCTATATTAAATAAGATTAATAATATAATCAATAATATTATGACATACTAAATATGAAAACTAATAAAAAATAAATACATTAGTAAATTATGAAATGAATTAAATACATAATTAATGAATAATAATAAAATATATATGAATACATTATCCATACTAAAATGAATAATAATAATAATAATAATACTATTAAACCTACTATGATACCTTAATTAGAAAAACTAATGAATTAATACATGAATATATTATTAACAATAATAACAAGAACAACAATATTAACTATATTAGCAATAAAAGTCATAAATCATAAAATTATTAAAAATGGTGTGCGAATTATAAAAATTAAACGGATTAATAATAGCAATGACATTAAAAAAATAACAACAACAACAACAACAATAATATTAATAATAATAATATTATTATAACATAAAACCTACTATGATACTTTAATTAGAAATACTAATGAATGAATGAATGAATGAATGAATACATGAATATATTATTATATTGTAAGTCTAAACTGCTCTGATAAACTGGTTAGGTGAGCAAATCAAAACCCTGAGACTTCTACAGCGTCTGCAGGAGCATGTCTTACAGTGAAGAACCAGAGGCCGAAATAAGAGCTAACACACACACACACACACAGAGCGATTATGTACTTCCATGCACACACACGCACTAAAAAGCCCCTGAATACACACAGAAGCACTTGACAAAGAGCAGTCACTGTTCTCAAGCACCATCTGTGATGAGCAGCAGCATCCTATTCACTCTCAGTGGGCCGAGTTCTGCTCAGTAACCATGGTTTCACTTCCATCATCATCACTGTTCAGGGATAAAGCCTGAGCTCTGGCTCTGCTAAAACCTCAAACGGTACCATGCCCCGCTACGAACAAACCCGAAAGAAATGGGCCAGGGACAAAGAAAAGGGACCAAAAAACACGTCTTATATATAATGTACCGCTCACAAAAAAATGATCCCCTAATGAAATAAACCCTCTTTTTTTGAGTAGTGTATATCTAGCTCACGTCTGAGTGACAGAACTGGTATGGGTGATACCTTGGGACACCTCCTGGCAGAGAAGAGAATTGCAGTCTTAAAAAAAAAAGAAAGAAATCTGAAAAAAAAAATCGTTTGCTGTCTTTTAAATGTAAAGTAACGCATTTCTGTTCTTCAAATATTTCTTTAACTCTTTTCTGTAAGGGGAAATCTTTAAAAATCCCCCCCCCCAAAAAAAAAAATTCATCTTCCCTTAACCTTATTAGGTTTTGAACAGTTTGGTCGATGGGACAAGCGCCTTCTTTTCTTTACTTCTTTTTCTTGGTTGGACGTTTTCCTTCCGGGCGGATGAAACCAAAAAACGGAAATAACGATAGATACAAACTCGGATATCGTAAGCCGGAAAATACGGCGTAGCTACGCGAGAAAACGAGGCCGATTTTCTGAGGATGATATTTGAGAAGGTCTTTCTTATTCAGTGAGCTAAATTAGTTTCGTTCTTACGTACCATGGGGGTTTGTTTTCTTCTCGGGTCTCGGTCCTCCCCAAGGTTTGTTCTTTCATCAGGTTTAGGGAGTTTTTTCCCTGCCGCTGTCTTCCCAGGCTTGCTCAGTTTGGGACAGCGGAAGATATCAGAAGATAAGGAAGCTGCTTTGAGACAATGCTCCACCGTAGAATTGTGTGCTCGGAACGAGACAACCCCCGAAACTCGTTTTTGGGCTCAAACTAGAGCGTAAATTAAATCGCTCGATCCTGAATACGCGTGGAACCCGAAGATTGCAGAAGGGGGGGCTGATGAGGGTGAGGCGGGGAGTGGGGTGCATTAAAGGAAATGTCATATGCAAAAGGGGTGGAGCAGGGGGACACGGGGGCAGGGAGCAGAGCCTTTGAAAGGGACAGGGGGACGAGGGGGAAGGGCTCCCAGGGGGCCGGGAGATGGAGGAACGATAATTGCATTGGGTCCACTCTGGACGATGCAGAGCAAATCCAGTGGAAGTGCAGCATGCATTCCTAATGAGCTTTGTGTTCCTGAAGAGCAGCTGCCGCTCAACGGGTCAGCCAGAGGTCCGAGCGCCTGCTTTTAGGCTTTCAAAAAGGGAGGGACGATCGTTTTAAGACGGAGATGTGGCTGTGATTTGGAAGAGGAGGCCGAACCAAGAGGCATTCCCGATTCTACGTTTCTTGGGGCATCATCGTCCTCTGCTGCACCCTATGTGGAGATAAGTGCACGGCTGCCAGCCTAATGCATTAAAGAAATGCCTCGGGGGGCCCAGAGCCCGGCCCCTAAACGTAACAACAAGAGCGCCTAAAAGAAAAGGGGGAGAGCACATGCTTTAAACAGTCGAGAAAGCGAAAAGAAGCCCTGTGCTAAAGAACCCTACTGCTAATAATGTCTAAACGATGCTCGGTTAATATTAAGGGGCACCAAGCGTGCCCATAAAATACCCCCACACCGTTACGTACCCAACACCAGCCTGAACAGCTGGTACAAAGCATGATGGATCAAAGCCCGAAGCTTTCAAATCGTTTAGCCCAACAGAAATCGAGACTCATTTGACCTCAGTTACCTGCCTGTTCAGTTCCAGTATTTAAAGATTCGGTTTGGTTTGGTCCGGTATTTAAAGATTCGGTTTGGTTTGTCCAGTATTTAAAGATTCGGTTTGGTTTGGTCCAGTATTTAAAGATTCGGTTTGGTTTGTCCGGTATTTAAAGATTCGGTTTGGTTTGGTCCGGTATTTAAAGATTCGGTTTGGTTTGGTCCGGTATTTAAAGATTCGGTTTGGTTTGGTATTTAAAGATTCGGTTTGGTTTGGTCCGGTATTTAAAGATTCGGTTTGGTTTGGTATTTAAAGATTCGGTTTGG